>MU188254.1:13098-65089 GCA_016904865.1 Pissodes strobi | reverse complement strand
ACCATTTTCATTTTTAGTTTCTTTTATTCTTGATAACGATAGCAGACTTGCTTATCGAAACGTCGAAGATATCTAGGTATTTCATTAGGGTCACTAAACTAGCACTTGTGCTATTTACATCCTAGAGCCAGAGCCGAAGAGGCTCTATACCAATTCAAAACAAGTGTAATCATTTGTGGAGCGAAAAGCAATCAATTGCAAGGTAATCAAAATCTATATTGCTTGAACACCTTTTATAGGAAACCATCCCAAAGAAAATGGACTTGGAGAAGCCCGAACGGACAAATAAAAAACGAAATATACTACATAATCTCCAACAGACGAGACATATGTCAGGACGTGTCTGTTCTGAACCATTTTGATACAGGCAGCGATCACCGATTGGTCCAAGTAAGGGTGATTATTAACACTAAAGTTGAAAGGAAAAGGATGGTTCAAAAAGGGTATTATCCAACTACAGAAATCCTGATGTCAAGAACAGAAGAATACTCAAAACTGCACAACTTAAATTACCTGAAGAGATTGGACGAGCTATCGGCAACAATAACGAGCAGTATCCAGGTGGCAACAAAGAAAGTCTGCTGTAAGCACAAAACAGGAAAAACACCCAAACTAAGCTTAAACACACTGAAGCTGATGCAGCAAAGGAAAAAGACGAGCAGATTCAAATAAGTACAGAGAGTTATGTAAAACAATAAAAAAAGAGAGTCGAAAAGACCTGAGATCTTATAATAATCAGTTAATACAAAGAACTATTGAAAACAACGCAAACATGAAAGTACTTAGGTTACACATGTCTAGAGGAAGGGAAAACTTTTTAAAATAAAAGATAAGAACGGGGAAACTGTTACAGACAAAAAGGGTGTAATAAATATCATCCAAGGCTTTTACAAGGGCTTGTATACATCAACTCTGCCTAAACCAGACAGCGTCAGGCAAGAAATTCGGAATGTGGGATCGGAGGATGTACCAGAAGTAAACAAGAGCGAACTAAGAAAGTCCCTTAAGCAGATGAAAAATAGAAAAACACCGGGAGATGATCGCATTACCGCCGAAATGCTGAAAATGGGCGAAACAACGCTTGAACATGCCCCTTGTGTCCTTCTGAACAAGTGTATTAAGGAAGAGAAAATACTAAAACCTTCGCAAAACGCTGAAGTTATTTTAATCTTCAAAAAGGGCGACAACACCAATATTGCAAACTACCGACGGATCAGCCTTCTCTCACACCTGTACAAGCTACTCACAAAAATTTTGACCAACCGGCTGACAAATAAGCTCGATTTCTACCAGCCAGTCGAGTGAGCAGGATTCAGAAAAGAATATAGTACAAGTGACCATTTACAAACCGTCCGTACTCTAATAGAGAAATGCACCGAGTATAAAGTACCCCTAAATCGGGCTTTCGACCTGGGCTGTTCTGAACGCAATGGACGAGGCAAGAATGGACATAAGATACTCCAATCTTATAAAACACATTTACGAAAACGCTATACTACAAGTAATTATTGACGAAGAGACATCAACAGATAAGATCAAAATAGAAAACGGGGTTCGCCAAGGGGATACCATATCCCCTAAACTATTCACATTGGCATTGGAAAGTGCCTTTAAAAACCTGCCCTGGGAAAACAAAGGTATCAATATAGATGGAACTCGACTAAATCACCTCCATTTTGCTGATGATATTGTTATCATTAGTAATGACATCAATGAGCTGAGAGATAATATGTTGGAAGAACTGCAGGAGACATCAAAACAAATTGGGCTTAAGATGAATCTAAACAAAACCAAAATAATGACCAGTGAAGAGACAGCAATAACTATAGAAGGCCACGCTCTCGAACACGTCGAGGAATACATATACCTGTGCCACGCTATCAGACTGAGAAAACAAAACCAAACAACTGAAATATCCCGGACAACAAGACTTAGCTGGGCAGCATTCGGTAGGCTAGGCTACACTCTAAAATCTCAAAGCATCCCAATCAACCTTAAGCGGAAAGTCTATCAAGCTTGCATTTTACCCGTCACAACATACGGACTGGAAACTATGACACTTACAAAGAGGAGTGCAGAAAAACTCAGAACAACTCAGAGAGCCATGGAACGAGCCATGTTGAGAATCAGCCTAAGATATCGCATAAGAAATGATGAGATTCGAAGAAGAACAAGGATAACGGATGTTATGAGAAGAGTAGCCGAATTAAAATGGAGATGGGCAGGTCATGTTGCAAGGCAGAACCCATCTAGGTGGACCAACAAAATAATGCAGTGGCACCCAAGAGCCACAAAAAGAAATGCAATCCAAAAAAGCAGGGATAAACTGGTTTCAAACTGTCCTGGATAGACGGACATGGAAACTATTGGAAGAGGCCTACATTCAGGCGTGGATGGACATGGGCTAAGGATGAAGTAGGTACCTACGTTATACAATATTTCATCCAATTGAAACCACTTTCTATAAAAGTTTAACGTAAATAGATTGGCTCTCGATAGTGGAAGAAAGAAGAGTCTTAAGTATCGTATATGTGTCGCCCTCTAAACTCTTTATTCAAAACATCTCCAGAGGTGGCCAAAAGATTGAAACTTTTCGAAGAAGAAGACACGCAAGAAATTAAAAATTAATAAAGCTGCAAGTGATGAAAAGGGAAAAGGAAAAAACAACATAGGGCTTTATTTAAATATTTCAATCTCTAATATCCAAGAATTGTTATCTTTATCCACTTCAAGCCATTTGATTTACACCTTGTTTTCTTTTCGTCATAGAATCTTTTTAACTAAATACACATCCGGATGTTTAACTTTTTGTAATTTCTCTTGATAGAATGCACCTTGAATTTCATCATTTCTCTGATCTTGTAATATGTATGTCTTTGGATTAGTCATGTATTTACTTTTTGAATAATAAATATTTCATTTGATAAGCGCATCATCATCAGAAAGTGTGAATGATATAGGCTTTGAAGGGAGTGACTATGATCTTATGATTTCCAATGTGGAAAAGAATGCCGTTCAGCTGTAGACGATACTTTACAGTAGCATACGATTTACGATGGTTTCGTCGTTTAGGTACGGATCTGGAATTTGTCCAAGTTCTTTCCTACTGTAATTTAATTTAATGTTTACAAAATCCGACAATTTGCATTTTTCATAGCTGCGATATTTCATCGCATTTTAGTTTCTCTCACAAACTGGTTTTCCCATGGTCGTTATTGCATAACTTCTCATTTAGGTCACAACCCAAATGATTATTTCCATCCGACTTCAAAAGGTTTTCTCCAGAAACATATTGCCCGATTAAATCGCTCAGTTTTGGAATCTAAAAGAAAAATTCCAGATATGATCAATTGACAATGGGTGCACGAGCATACCAGTGTTGAACGAAAAGCCATATCAGAGACCTATGGAACCGACTCTGATTCTAGTGAAGCATTTTCACTTATATAGTTGAAATTTAAACTTAGAGATGCAAATATGGAGGACCTACTCTGATTCTAGTTAAGCATTTTCACTTATATAAACTGGTCAACATAAAGTTCGGTCCATTCAATTTTTAGTCTTATTTTCAAACTGCTGTAACTTTTTTAAAAATAAGGTTTTTTGAACGGGGTTTGCGGATTTTGAAAGCGCGTTTTTTTTTGGGATTAAGCTAAATGCCATAAATTTTCAGTAGTATTGATATTATCATGATATACGGGGTGATCAATAAAGTAATGCAAAGAATCAAAAAATTTGTGTGTGTGCCATTTCAGCAGTAATTTTTTTAGACATTACAATATGGCTTGTTACCAAGGTAATATCAATATCTCTGGACGTTTTTGCCAGTTTTTGGATTAAAGCCCTTTGGCCTTAGATACACTACTAAACAACAAATTTTGGCAACAACATTTTTAAAATGCTATAACTGGAAAACGAAATGACGGATTTTTACGAGCATTTCAGATTCGGAAAGCCTATTTCATGTAGATTTTTTATGACGCTGTATCTAAAATTTTTGATTTTTAGCATTGATTTCTGCCTAAAAGGCGAACTTTGGTAATTTGGCAGCATTTTCCCAATATATTCAAGAATCTCTAAAAAATAAGGGTCAAGTTGATGTCATATATACAGACTTGGTGAAAGCATTTGACAGGGTAAGGCACTGTGTGGTAATAAGAGGTTTATCGAATATGAATGTGACTCCTAATGTAGTTCATGCACTTGGTCAAATCGAATTTCTTCAATAGGGAGCAATATGTTGAGATCAATCATCTTGTACAAAAGTACATCTGGGGTGCCTCAAGGCTCTATCTTAGGTCCATTACTTTTCCTGGTAGCAGTAAGTCTTCTTCGCGAGCGAAGCGAGCGTAGGACACTTCATATGGTGTTTTATAATTTGAAATTATATTCTGTTGCATTTCAATTACATGATATGTAAAGCTAAAGTATTACATTTGAGTAAAGGTATATAATTTACCTAGCGGTGACCACATTTCCTGATAAGACATGGGGGGATCAAATTGCACAATTCTTGGGTTCTTAAAATTAGCATAAAGGGATCATTTCACCTGTAGGGGACCAGATTAGTTGTGCCCGCCCCCCGAACCAGTAACTCACAGTACCGGTGCCGTGATTTTATCTGCACGGCTCGGCCTCTAAAATCGATCTCAAAACCGAGACCAGCGTTGTGGTTTTGCGAAACTCTATCCTCTTCTTATATATAGATTCAGAAATTCAAATTAAGAATTTACAGGACTACCGTGAATGTATTTTCTATGAGTACTACCGTCAGATCCTGAACAACGAACGGTAGGTCTAGGTCGCGAATCTTGATTATCAATATGCGCATTCACCATCGTATCAGGAACTATTATATATAGTTCGTTAATAATTCTAGCATCGCGTTTGTGATATATAGAATTATTAGATTAAAACGGTACTACCCGGGTATATTCGAACGCGCGACATTTCAGTCTAAGAAAAAATGTGGTGGGGTAAAGAGATGATGCAAGAAGATCAATTATTTTCAACAGTTACTTTTGATCGTCCGACAGTTGGCATCGTTTAGAGGTGTCTCATCTCGACGCGTGATTTTGTTATGAAGTTATTTTTCAACTTTTTAAAAATTGGAAAAGTATATTGTTTTGGTAATTACATTTTTGAGGTTAACTTCGGACATGGTTAGATATCAAAAACAGTTTGGGAGTAGCCACTATCGAAATTATTTAAGATAAATTAGTAAGGGCTGTACAAGACGTTAGGCTGCGCAAAAGGTTTCTTAGGGATACATCGAAATTATATGGGATTTCCAAATTTACTATTGGCGATACACGTCCAGGAGGTCAAGAGCAGTTGAAGAAGCAGTTCGGGCCTTGAGTTACAACTGCCGCATCGTGAGGGTTTTCCTTCACAGTATTCGAAAACTGTACAGAACCATCTTAACCGAAAAGGAGTGCAGATTCAGTGTTTTCAAAATAACTCCAATTTAGAGGGACCGACTGGGCAAAAACTGTTCGCACAAAATATTAAGAGAAACTGGGCTCAGATCACCCATATTATAATGCAAGAATATTTTGATAAACTGAAAATTTCGTTAGGTGTGCGTTTGGAAGAAAATATAATTATCAGAGACAAACTTGAGTGACGACTCAGGTCGGTCGTGGCAAAATCATGTACAAGAGGCAGCAAATATTGTGGTCCACAAAAACCAGCATTTCTGTCATCATAGCAGCTTCCATTTCAGGAAATTTATTGCCAGCTCCTCTCGTTTAGAAAGCAAAACATCGTTACGAAAAATGCGAGGAAATTAACCAGTCTGGTAGGTATAAAGGTTGAGTTTCCAGAATAAACAAGGATTGGCGGCAACCTGTCATCGCACCTCAAGTTACATTTATCCCGAAGTGCGAAGAAAATGATATTAAATTTATTTTACCGTCTGCAAACTCCACTTTTATATTTGCCAGCCTTTTAACGTTGCCTTTTTCGCTCTCCTAAAAACCAGATTGTAAACTCAAAAAAGACAACCCTTCCAAAAAGCCGATTTTCCTGTGCTGTTAAAAATTGCTTTGAATGAATCGAAGCAACTTCTGAAGAACAATCTTGTCATGCTTTAGGGCATGAAGAAATAAGCCCTTTCGACCCAAATCAAGTTCTCAAGAAAATCTGAAACATGACGAAAATTATGAAGATAAGTGCTTTCAAAGATTCCGCTAGCCAAGAATGCTTGAACCTAAAGTGAAGACCAGGAGAAACAGCATGAATATTAAACCTCCAACCCCGGAGAGATACTAGATTTCAATATATTGAAAGCAAGATTAGAGGATGTTAATAATAATAATAATAATAATAAACATTCTTTATTGCAAACAAAATCACAAGGGGTGACAAAACAACGTCAGACAAGGTGAGGAACTTCGTAGGTGCTGATTTTTTAAGTGGAATTTTGAGTATCTGTCCATAATGATCAGACAAGTCCGTAATATAAGGCTGAAACAATATATCCTCACTATAGATATTTGTAAAGATATTATCTATTTGTGTATGTTGAGGACGATATTAGAAGTTCCCATTGATGACACCAATCATTAAGTGTTTTTAAAGAAAAAAAAATACCAAAAGCTAATTTTAATATTAATGAAAGTGATCTACTTCAAGCAGGCCCTCCCTGTATCAGCGAAGATTTTCCTACAGAGCACATTGATGTCTTGGAGAAAAATCTGAAAGTCCTGATAATTCTTCACGCTTTAAATATTATTCTGCCAAAGTTGTGGAGAAATATGAGACTAAGGCTAAGAAGGATGTATATTGTCACTTCCCTGATGTTCATGACCAAAGTATTGTTGAAGATGGCGCCTCAATCCAGTGTCTTTAAGAAGAAAACAATATAAGCTTTCTAACGCACCAAAGTTTAATCTAGAAAAATAGGTTGTTTTATATGCATATAAAGATACTTCTTTGTGCTTTAAGAATATATTTGTACTTCAATTATATGCGTTTTAAAACCATTGTCCGAGTGTGGTCCATTTTCGGGTTAATCCGAATGGACATTTTTAAAAACAACTTTTTTATTTTGCCGATGTTTTTCGCCAGTTTTAAGCAATGAACCTAGTATTTAGGAGCATAATAATTCTTATTATTGTTATCTTGCTTGTGCTTACTGTGGTTTGGCAAAATAAGCAAATGTAGGCGTTTGGATAAAGGCTTTTCAACCGAGTATACTAAACGATATTTAAAGTATGATTTAATCTAACCATTCACCCCCGTGACTGGCCAGATTCCAGCGAATCGTAGTCACAGCGATAAATATAAAATATAATTAATTGTGAACATAAAACACATAAATGGACTAGATCCAATTCGTGAATCAGAGCAAAACTTTGGACTTGAACGCCCCTGCGGTCATTATCAGCCATTATTCATGTTCAGCTGATGATTGGGTAACATTATCAGTTTTGGCAGTAAGCTGTTTCGTTAAAAATAGACCGCATGAACAATTTTATTAAATTTTATGCATTTACAATTTTTAGGCTATCAGTGATCACTCCGAATTATTGCCGAAATTATCAATTTCCGCCAAAAAATTCCTGAGACAAGCTTATTTTTATATTCAATTTTCTAGACTAACATACAATATGTGTCTTGTTTGAAAGCTTCTTTCGTTCTTGTGAAGCTTGAATGATTCGTTTACAGGTGACACACACAATAAATCTGCAAATTTTGAAAAATTTCATTTTGAATTTCTAAGCAATGTTCTTTGAAATATGAATTTATTAATCTTTGGCATCTATGGCAAACTATTTAAATGAGAAGGGGAACTTGTCCTCTTAGCCAGTTTCGGTTGTCTATGGGAGCCTATTCCAGATCTTCGTTTTATTTAATTTAAAAAAAAGGACTAAAACCGGTTAAATCACTTTAACACATTGGCGGACGCGTCTGCTATTGCAGACATACATGTAGGGACACGTCTGCAAATGCAGACCTATTTTAGCCCACTGAAAACAGCTCGTATGTCTTGGCAGCCATTATTTGCATTGAAAATCCTATAGGCTAGAGCTTTGTGTCCCTATATAAAACGTTTTCTATCTGAGAATTGTCCCTGCATACAGGTTATTGTGGAGGCGGACATAAACGTCACGTCTGCATTTGCAGACAGTATCTACATTATGATTTCAGTGCAGTCCAAGTTAGTGCGTTTCTGAGTAGGAACAGGTGGTGAATGTTTTTTGTTGACATTTCGTTTTGTGTAATTGTTGGGATATATTGGAAAACGTAACTACCTTCGGTAAGTAAAAGTTTAGAAGTACTTTAGCAAATATTTTTTTATTGCGATATGGATAATAAGGATTATTTATTTACAACGAAAATAATTTATTTCATATACGTTTAGAATCCCCATTGTTTGCTACACATAGAGTGTAAATATATATTGGGAGTTTCCAAATATAATAGTTCAGAGAGAGGAAAATAATATTATAGCGTAAATTTGTACAATGGTTTTCCAATAATTAGATGAATTCAGAGAGGGTAATATTTGACTCGATAATAATAATAATAATAATAATAATAATAATAATAATAATAATAATAAGTGCATAATAATAACTGGTGGGAGTTTGCCAGTACTCCTATCGGGGGCGGCCCCTCGCGATGGGGTATGCTCGCCGGCTTTGCCGGAGGAGGAAATAAAATACTCCCCGTGGACAAAAAACTGGCACCACCCATGAATATGGAGAGACATAATGATATTCGAAATGGATCGCTGCCTGGGGGTATTCGTCAGGGCATGTCTGGAGCCGACGCTGGACATGACAGCATGCGGAACAACGTCGGTGGCAGGAGGCTGAGGAGGCGGGCCTCTGTCAGTCAAGAAGCGACAGCCCAACAGCATAATAATAATCCAGAACAGGACGAAGCTGGAGAATAACAGTCACAGCCGGCCCGCCGTGTTGTACAGCGCGTTGTCACTGTGTCCACAGAGGCCATAAGGACAATTGTGTGACGCAAAAAATGGAGTAATGAAGAAAATAAACAAATATTGCGTTCGTACTTTAGAGTCACAGCACTAGAGACTGATCTTACAATGTACCGCTCGAGGCTACGTGAAGACGTTATATTGCATATCCCAGAACTAAGTAATCTTACCGAACAACGTATTGCAGATCAAAGGAGAGCCATTATCAGGAATAACCTATTACCTCAAATTATCGTGGACTAAATTCGAGTAGAAATAAATATCGAACTCAACCGAGATGGACAACTGGAACAACCAGAACATTTAGAAATGGAAATACCTGCAGCCCCAGTAGAAGAACGTACAGAAAGCGAGGAAGGTGACCCAAACGAACTGCTGAATCTGGTAGATATCAATTGGAACAACACATACCAGCAGCATCTAACTGAATATAGAGGGTCAGACCCATGCCTGAGACCAATTATTCCCAAACTGCACTATAACAAGAGATCAAACTGGATTATAGCCAGTGGCAATGCAGCACTGAAAAGAGATCTGACCGATGAATTAGACATGCAAGAATCACATCTCCGTATATACTGTGCAGCACTCACCTGCATTGTGCAAAATAAACAGAAGATATGGAGTAGGAGAAGCACTTGTAAAGCTTCAAATAAACCTCCTCCGTGGGAGCGACGATTGTGTGAACGAATAGATGACCTTCGGAAAGAAATAGACAGAATTCAGCAAATCGTTAATGGAAACCGTACAAATAAACTGTATAGAAGGGTACCGGTTGAGCTCAGAAGAAAGATTACAGGTGCATCTGAGCAAAAACTGACGAGCATCCTCACAGACCATCTAGATACGCAGAAACAGAGGCTTGCTGCATGCTCGAAGAGACTTCGCAGGTACAGGGAGAGTTATCAGAGAAAACAACAAAACAAGCAATTCTCAAGGAGCGAAAGAAACTTCTACCGGAATCTAAGTGCTGACACTACACCCCTTACACACTCAGGTATACTTGAAAGAGACCAGGTTGAAAACTTTTGGGCTAACATATGGGAAAATGAAGCCCAACACACAGAAAATACTCCCTGGATCAATAACGAGGAACACACATATCCGCATCTTAAAATGGGAGAGACGAATTTCACGGAAAACTATATCAAAAAGGTGATTCAAAAATTAGCCAACTGGAGAGCACCAGGAAGGGATGGCATCCACAATTTTTGGTACAAAAGGTTCTCAGCCACAGATAAACATTTAGCTGTGCAATTTAACAAGATTCTACGGGAACCAGATTCGCTACCGCATTTTCTCACAATTGGCATTACTCACCTTCTCCCTAAGAGCTCAAACACCAGAGATCCATCACAATACAGGCCAATCACGTGTCTTCCAACCATGTATAAAATCTTGTCCGCAGCGATATGTGAAAAAATATATAGCTACTTGGACGAGAACAATATTCAGAAGAGCAGAAAGGGTGTCGAAAAAGAGCGAGGGGGTGTAAGGAACAAGTCATTATAAACCTAGTTGTATTAGAGCAGGCCAGAAAGAAAAATCGTAACCTGTACATGGCCTATATTGACTACCAAAAGGCTTTTGACTCAGTTCCACATAGCTGGCTAATCAGAGTCCTGCAAATTTACGGCGTTGATCCAAAATTACAAATATTCCTTAGAGATAGTATAAATCAGTGGCGCACAAAACGATCCATTAGAACAGGAGACAATGTGATCGAAACGAGAAGCATTCAAATCAGACGGGGAATTTTCTAGGGAGACTCACTCAGTGCGCTTTGGTTTTGTTTAGCTCTCAATCCTATGTCAAATGCACTCAAGCAAACTGGCTATGGCTTTAACATAAAAGCACCGAATCAGACTCATGTAATTAGTCATTTGTTTTACATGGATGATCTCAAGGTATATGCCGCTATAACCATCTTGATTCAGTCCTTAGATTTGTTCATAGGGCTGGTACCGAAATAGGAATGACCCGTTGCAATAGAGAGGGGGAAACTTATGAAGGCACAGCCAGTCAAGCTTGATGAAGCAACCACCATAGATGCCATGTCACAGGATCCGTACAAGTACCTTGGCATATTACAGACAAACAAAATCGAGCATAGCCAAGTCAAGCAAATACTTACAATGCAGTTCCAAAAGAGGTTACAATCTGTTTTGAAGACCAAGCTCAATGCTTCAAATATCGTGAAAGCAGTTAACAGCTACGCGATACCAGCCCTTGGGTATTCCTTTGGGATTATAAAATGGACTGACACCGATCTCCAGGCAGTTAACACAAAAATTAGAACGAGCTTGAGGAAATATAGGATGCATCATCCCAGATCATCAATGGAACGACTGACGCTGCCCAGGGATGAATGTGGTAGAGGGATAACGGATGTAGTGAAGGCATGCCAGCAACAAATACTTGGACTGAGGAAACATTTCTCCTCAAAACACAACGCCCTTCACAGTACAGTCGCGAAGGCTGATCAGAATTACACGCCACTCAACATGTTCGCAATCCAACACGTGCCTCTGCCATCAGCTCTTACCACTGAGGAAAAAAACAGCAATCTGGGCATCTAGGGAAGCTACATGGTCGATATTGGTATGATTTGAAAAAAGAAAGCGTGGACACGATGGCATCACTCGAGTGGCTGAAAACAGGTAGTCTATTCCCTGAAACTGAGGGCTTCGTTATAGCAATTCAAGATCAGATTATTAGTACAAGAAATTATCAAAAGTACATTTTAAAAGAAGACGTACCAACAGATAAGTGCCGGAAATGCAACTCAAAGTCGGAAATCATCGAGCATGTCCTCTCAGGGTGCCCTAGCCTTGCTGGAAGCCAATACCTAGACCGACATAATAAGGTTGCAACAATCACGTATCTGGAAATCCTCAAAATGCTCTTCATTGTGCCAACCAATGATCGTCCGTACTATCAGTATCAACCAGACCCAGTAGTTGAGAACGAGCAAGCGAAAGTTTATTGGGATAAAGGGATAGTCACTGATGTCACCGTGATGCACAACCGCCCGGATATCACTATAATCTTTAAGAAGGAAAAGATAGCTATACTTGTGGATATCTCAATACCTAACAACAATAACTTGGAAACCAAGCATGCGGAGAAGATGGCCAAATATAGTCAGCTGAAACGAGAAATCCAAGCGATGTGGCGATTGAAAACAGTTAAGGTCGTCCCAGTAATACTGTCTTCGATGGGTTTGATACCTAGAAACCTGAAAGAACAACTTTGCGAAACTGGAATACCTGCGAATACTTACAGGGCAATGCAAAAGTCGGTAGTTCTAGATGCCGCACATATTGTTCGATCGTTCCTAGAGTCGTAGAATCGCAGTGCAGATCCTATCTGAATGGATCGATCTGTACTGATGTAGCCGGGATAAAACGTAGTAAAAAAAAAATAATAATAATAATAATTATCAACGCTTACTATCCTATATAGGGGTATTATCTCCGAGTATAATGTTTATGTTTTGTAACATTGCAGAGTACAATGGACCGCAAGGAAGAGGAAAGACTATTACGCCTCTATGATGAAGTGTTTTCAGATGAGGCAGAAAATGCTGAGAGTGAACAAACTGGGTCCAGCGAGATGGGAGATGATACTGAAGAGGATCCGTATGCTGGGTGAGATGATGGAGATCCAAATTTTTCGCCTGCAAATGAAAATGTTTCTGATTCCTCATCGCAGAGCTCAACCAGATCAACTACACCACCCTCATCGCCACCACACGTTACTGGTGACATGTCTGAGAGCAGTGACGATGAATGGGTCGATACCTATAATGACATCCCAGATCCCTACACCGTCACAGGTTTTTAGATCATTCTGGACAGACGAAGTGATGAATATTCTAGTCGACAGTACGAATAACTATGGAAAAAATCTGCAAAGTTCAAACAGACCTAAACCTAAATATGCAAGAGTATCAGTTTTCTCTGAAATTGACACAAAGTAGAATTCATTGGTATTTACTTCAGGGTCAAATCCACTTTCCTGTATTAAGAAAAATGTTTTCCTATGACCCCCTCTATTATCACCCTTTATTCACACACGCCATGTCAGGAAGACGTTTTGAGCAATTATTGCGATGTTTCAATTGTACAGATGAGACAAATACTACTGACAGACTAAATAAAGTTAGTAAATTACTGAAGATGTTGATACAGAGCTACCAAGAAGCGTATTCACCTGGGGAAGCCCTATCTTTAGATGAGTCTTTGTTATTAGATCGCGGTCGACTGAGTTTCAAACAATACATCAAAGGCAAGAAGGCAAAATATGGTATGAAGTTTTTTGAACTCTGCACACCAAATGGTTATACGTGCAACATGGAAATATATAAAGGGCAACAAGTTCAAGAAAACAATGTTCCAAAATTGCAGTCGCTTGTGCTTAGACTTTTGGAACCTTTTTTGGACAAAGGTCACCATGCCATAAATGATAACTACTACGCCGAAAAAACCATACAACAGGCACTTTAAGGTCGAACCGAAAAGGAAATCCAAAGGATATAACAGCGAGCAAGCTTAAAAAGGGTGAGCACAAGTGGCTGCGAAAGGGAAAAATATACGTATCAAAGTGGAAAGACAAGCGTGAAGTTTTATGCATCACCACCAAGTTTCAGCCAAAATTAATCGAGGTTCTAAATTCTTACGGAAAAGCAAAAATCTAACCAATAGAAATTGCTGAATACAATCTCAATATGGCTGGAGTGGATAGATGCAACCAATTGACATCTTACTACAGTTGCCTACGCAAGTCAGTTCGGTGGTATCTATTGGACGTAACCGTTGTAAATAGTTTCATTTTATACCGTGAAATAACAAATTCAAAAATAAGCCTTTTAGATTATCGCGATTCTATTATTAAAGGGCTTCTCGGCATATCCTCAGATTTAAAAGACGGGAGAATACTTGTGAAACGAGGAGCAAAGAATGTTCCATCCGGCTCTTTTGTAAGGGAACCAGCAGCACCGAATTCAATCCATACCCTAGAAAAAATACCAGTTCCTTTAAATTATAAGAGATGCCGCGAGTGTTCAAAGAATGGAAGGCGTGGACAAACATCGTGGCGATGCTTTGGATGTGACAATAAGCCCCCACTTTGCGTTGGGGCATGTTTTACCAATTTTCATAAAGACATTTGACTTTTCTGTTCATTTTTATATGTATAAATATGTATGTGTTTCTTTTTTTACCTTTGTTTAGGTTTGCCTTAATAAAAATCGCCTATTTCAAGTTTATATATTTATTACATGTTTTAGATTAACGTCTTCTTATGCAGACGGTGTCCCACTAAGTAAAAATGATGGGCCTGTAGGGACAGGTCTGCAAATGAAGACACCTGTTTTTTTTTGTCAAAAAATGCTTTTTTTAATTTAGATATTTTTCCTGATGTTTTTACTAACTAATATATAGAAATTTTAAATCTGTTTAGGTGATGTTTTGAGAGACCACCATATGTATTATGTGTCCGCCAATGTGTTAATTCAAAAAATTTGAAATTTATCGGATCTTGATTCCACAGCGAAATCTGTTTCATGTTTTATTTTTTATATGATATGAAAGTTTTAGTTAGACAGCAGCATTCAATGAAATTACCATTAAACTCCTTTTGATGAGACGCAGCAGGAAGAAGATAAATTAAATCAAAAACATTGAGACTAAAGAGTTTCAAATTCGCTCATGAAGTCATTACAAATATATTTATAAGTCATATACAAAACCCTGCAGCTTCCTTCATCAAGCTAGAGACATGAATAAAGACGAACTATAACACATGTTTAATCGCTGTTACGGTGTGTCAAGATTTTGACTGATTACCATCCTTAATGGTGGGTTTGTACAGGTGGTTAACAGTAGTAGAAGTAATTAAAGAGCAAACATTAAACAAAGAGCGCACGATACTATCATTTATAATGCAAATAACAATTTTATTCCCAGACAGGGTTAATGTTTCCGAGATCTGATGCATTTAGGAATAGAGATTTTGACTACGAATTTGAGCCATTACAAAAATTATGAAATTTCAATTGTTTTTTTCAAATTTCTCAGTATTTACAGAATAAACTTTTGTGTATTAAATAGCGAAAACCGCACTATGCTACATCAGGGCATCCCTATGTTAGGTATCTTGGTTGATTTTTGATTCGCTATTGAAAATGGCTTCTAATTTAACTCTTGTGATTTTCCTTACTACAACTTGGAGCCATTACCAAAAAATCGTTATATTTAAATTTCCCATTGTTTACGGATATACATTTTTGTCTATTGAATAACAAAAACCGCACCATGCTAGGTTTCTTGGTTGGTTTTTGATTCGCTATTAAGTAACTGTACAAAAACCGTACAGCATGCACCTTTTGACGGTCTTCCAAACCCTATCCAAATTAGCGAGAATCGAAAAATGGTGAGTATATTTCTTGGACTTGCATGATTTTGAAAAAGGGTCACTTTCTGGACCCGAAAAAGTCGCGAGGATCAAAAAAACTGAAATGACAGCTCAACAGGAAATTTCTAGGAAATAAAACATTCCAAATGATTCTCTGCCTCGGAAATGTTGGGAAAATGAGGTTTTCAGGGAAACTGTAAAAACATCGATTTCTAGGTATAGAAAAAGGTTATTTTTTTTACTTGTGTCCGTAAGTACAAGTAGGGACACAAGTGGACAGAAGAGATATCATCAGGGACGTTTCTGTCCTCAACAGCTTTTCAGTGGGAAGTGACCGCAGGCTAGTAAGATCCAAGGTGTGCATAAACATAAAAAATGAACAGCGCAAAATATTGTCTAAAACTACCAATGCCAGATTGACTGAGATAAGAGATATGGACCAGGAGGAACAGATTAGGAGAGACCTGTTGGATGGAGACATAACGGGCGAGCATGATATAAATCGAATAAACGGAAATTTAATCAATGCATTAAAGAATGCCCAAGAACACTAAGAGAAGGACAGGCCCAGAAAAGCTCAGCACAGAAATTAAAAACCTAATGAAAATACGCCGAGAAATAAGAGAAGAACAGAACATAAATCCGAACGAATTAAGAGAACTCAACAAAACTATTTCCACGGCAATCAGAAAAGACCTCGGACAACATAATACCAGGGAAATACAGTCAGTGATTGAAACAAATAAGAGTCTGAAGGTACTAAGGAAAAATCTCAGCCCAGGCTCAAAGAATATAACGATGTTGAGGAATGCAGAAGGCAGAGTCACTACGAATAAAGAGGAATTACTATGGATTCTGGAGGAGTTCTATGGGGAGCTCTATAGACGCCCCGGACACCGCGTCATAACCATTCCATATGTGAAAAACAAAGGCTCCAGATATAACAACATCTGAGATTGATAGTGCTCTACGACAAATGGAAAACAACAGAGCACCAGGAGACGACGGAGTAATGATAGAGGCGATTAAGGCAGATGATTCACAGAATGCCTGCTTAGAGGATCAACCCCGGAGCTATGGCACAATGCTGTTATCATCGTTCTATACAAAAAAGGTGACAGCACTGGCTTGAAACACTACCGCCCGATCAGTCTTCTATCCCATGTTTATAAACTCTTTACCAAAGTAATTACCAATCGCTTAGGACCTAAACTCGACTTTTACCAAACGAGAGAGCAGGCGGGATTCCGACAGGGCTGGGGTGCGACGTAGATTGGCCTCCCCGTGGTGCACCCTGGGCAACGTCGTCTCTAATGAGTGGCGGCTAAACAATCTACATATTCTTTGGCAAACAGGTAATCCTAAGATCTCCTGGTTATAAGAGTATACATGGAAGTCAAAGAGCAAACCAGTCCCTCTAGGGACTCTTAGACTAGAGATATAAGAGAATCCTTAGTATCTGTCAATTAAACGTGGAAGGAATAAGTTGGTCCAAATGCCAATATCTGTCAAGACTCCTCAGTAAGAACAAAATCGATATTGCGCTTCTGCAAGAAATGCACCTGGAAAATGAGGAGCAAGCTCGTAAAAGAGCACAAATACCAGGTTATGACATAATCGAAATAATATACCACCACACTTATGCCATAGCAACTTATGCCCGAAACGATATCGACAATGTAAAGCTGGTAGATACTTGCATATTTGAGAACACTCATAAGATCGTTGTAAGTGTTGGAGAAGTCCATGTTGTCAATATCTACAAACCCCCCGTAATCCCCTGGTGCAATGAAATCCTCCAAGCATACCCCCATCGATATATGCAGGAGACTTCAATAGTCACCACAGTAATTGGAGATATGGAGAAACCGATACTAACCCAAACATTTTCTTGGATGGGCAGAACAGCACAACCTCCATCTAGTGTTGGATGCTAAAGAAAGGAACACATTTAAATCTCGTATCTGGAATACAGAGTCAAATCCTGATCTGGCTTTTGTGTCTACTAACGAGAAATGTCAACCTCTCCCAATGTCCAGATGTGTTCTAAAAGAATTTCCCAAGAGCCAGCACGTGTTCCCAAAACCTAGATGGAACTTTCAAAAAGCGGACTGGAACTCTTTCAGAGCAGACCTAGACAAGTGCCTTGGTTGGATCCCACCTGTAGCCATCAATTATAACAGATTCGTCGGTGCAGTTATTTCTACGGCTAAGAAACACATCCCGAGGGGCTTCCGCAAAGAGTATATACCGGGATGGTCTGAGCAAAGTGAACAACTAAATGGTCTGAGCAAAGTGAAGACTAAAATGGATAGAGACCACCACAAATAATGACTTTAAGCATTCGAGCCGTAAAGCCTGGAATCTTCTAAAAAAGCTTGGTGCCAGTCAACCGGTCACCCAAACCAACCTGTCGCGAGCTCCTCAAGACCGCCAGCCGCCAGCATACCAAAATAATAAAACGCGAACTAAAGGCGTTAAAACAGTCAAGCTCAGAGTTACCCGAGCTCTCTGGAGAATTTAGTGTCGATGAGGTGTGCGGCGACTCTCAGTCTAAAAGTAGGAAAAGCTCCAGGATTTGATGGAGTCCACAATGAGTTTTTCATCAACTGTGGCCCCTATGCTACAAATTCTTGGAAAGACTTATACTGAATAGAATCCAAGACAAATTACTTGCGAACACCCCAATCGAACAAGCTGGATTTAGACCAGGCAGAAGCTGCAGAGACCAAGTGATAAGCCTGACAACATTCATTGATTCAGGATACCAGAATGTCTCAAAACCACGGCTGTGTTCATAGACTTAACAGCTGCCTATGATACAGTCTGGAGAGAAGGTCTGCTCTATAAATTCTTGAGTGTAATGCCCAGTAGAAAGCTTGGTGGTCTCTTGAACAACATCCTCTCTGATCGAAAATTCCAAGTGATCATGAATGGCAAAGTCAGCAGATAGGGCTCCTTAATTGCTCCTGCCCTATTTAATCTCTACATTGCTAATCTTCCTGCAACAACTGCTCATAAATTTGCGTACGCCGATGATCTGGCTATAGCTGTGAAACTTAAATCTCGTGATACAGCAGAGAGAATATTGGAAAAACATCTCGAAGCTCTAGATACCTATGATAAAAAATTGAGTCTAGTTCCAAGTCCCAGCAAAACAGAGTGTTCTTTCTTTCACTTAAATAATAAACAGGCCAACCATGAGCCTGAAATATTCTGGAAAGGTGAACGCCTTAAGTATAACCCGAATCCAAAATACCTGAGTATTACATTGGATAGAACGCTCTCCTTTAAAAACACACCTAGAGAACACGGCTGCAAAAATTCAAACGAGGAATAATATTCTGGAAAAGTTATGCGGAACTTCATGGGGGGTGACTGCCGAAACTCTGCAATGCTCGGCAATGACTGTCGTCTTTAGCGCGGTATAATACGGGGCTCCGTATGGATGAGCAGCCACCATGTTTCTAAAGTGGATGTGCAACTCAACAGAAGCATGCGAATCATAACGGGATGCACAAAATCTACTCCAACGTATTGGCTCCCAACTCTCAGTCACATTATGGCGCCAAATATCCGCCGAAGAGAGGCTCTCCTACGAAAATACAAGAATAATGGATAACCCAGAGTTGCCTATCCATGATTACATACTCACTGCCTGCCTAACCAGATTAAAATTCAGACATCCGCCAATCAAGACCGCAGGAATGGGAAGCAGGCTGGAGGGAGGAAGCCCCCCCAGATGCACTCGATTATGTAAACAACCAATAAGAGCCTGCGTGATTCGACTTACCTCGCAAAGTATGGAGGACGGCAAACAGAATTAGAACCGGACACGGTGTCTGCGCAGATATGCTGTATAGGTAGAATAAACAACCCTCGCGCAACTGTGAATGTGGAGCAACCTATCAACCAATAGACATATATATCAAGACTGCACACTTACGGCTTACCAGGGACCAATTACGGATATATATTCTCTCCCTCCGACAGCGATTGAATGGATAATGAACTTACCTGTTAGTTTGTGATAGATGTTTGTGGACTTGTTACTTACAAATGCTTTGCTTTTATCTTTTTTTTTTCTATATGTTCTTACCCTTATTGTTGTGTGTTGTTAATGTTTTTAGTTTTAATTTTGTGTTTTTATGATATAGGATCATACCATGTATACTATTGCCATACGCTAAACTAAACTAAACTTCGAAAGGGCTTTGGAACAAATGACCATCTTCTGGTAAAGAAAATATTGATCGAGAAAACCATAGAATACAATAAAACCCTGATCCTAATATTCGTGGACTACCGGAAGGCATTTGATTCCATTCATCAGGACAAAGTGCTGAGAGCCTTGGTGGAATGTAGAATCGACCACAGATATATCTTACTGATGAAATATATATGAAACAGCCACAGCTATCGTCAGAGCACATGACGACACAAACAGATTCTAAATAGGAAGGAGAGTCAGACAAGGAGACACGATGTCACCAAAGCTCTTCACGACCCTTCTAGAGCCCGTGTGCAGCAGACCAACTGAGACTTGTCGGGTATCAATGTTGATGGAGAGCAGTTGAATCATCTACGATATGAGGACGACATAGTCTTAATTACCGACAGAATAGACGATGCATGTAAAATGCTGAACAAACTTAACACGTCAGGTGGGATTGGAAATGAACCTGTCTAAAGCTAAATACATGACAAACCTTGTAATGAGCAATCGTATTATATTGAACGGTACCCCAATGGAACAGGTTTCCTCTTATCAATACCTGGGCCATGAAATAAAAATAAATAGAGACAACCAAACACACGAACCTGGGCTGCATATGGAAAAATGAAACACGTATTTACATCCAACATTCCCGTATGCCTGAAACGCAAGGTTTTTGACCAGTGTGTTGCCCTGGTTCTGACCTACGGTGCTGAGACACTGACGCTCACTAAACAATCTCGAAATAAAATCAAAATAGCACAAGAATATGGAGAGAGCGATGTTAGGAGTGTCATTGAGGGACCGCGACCGGATTGCCAACAACATAATAAGGCAATGTTTTGGCGTGACCGACCCCGTGACGAGGATAAACTACTTAAAATGGAACTGGGCCGGCCACGTGGCAAGAATGTCCGATGGGCGGTGGACAAAAAAGATTGTTGAATGGAGACCAATGGCAATGTTACGGGAGGCCTACGTCCAACAGTGGACAAGATAATGGCTGGATGATGATGATGATGATCATGATCCTACTTGACGAAAATCTACGCCAAAAATGCATTAGAAAACACTTTGGAAATAATGATGCCTCTTATACAGAGTGACCTCCAAAGTTTTCAATATTTTTGAATTTGAATTTGAAGGAGTATGTCTTCTAATATTCTGACATGACGATTGGGCAATTTAATTGCTTGAAATCTGAAGCACACACGTACAGATTTTCTATAAATATAAAAAAAGAACACTTTTGGCTTGATCCATCAAGTTGTAGCATAGCTTTCTTGAACCCATTTAATTTGCAGGAAGAAAAAAACTGCTGATAAATGGCAGGCCATTATGAATTGTCGTGTAGTTACTGCCAAAGAAGTCTACTCAAATAATGGTTTGCCAAAATAAATGGCTCGCATATAAATTGCAATAGTCACACTATTACGCGACGGAATTGTTTTATGAAAATTTTGCTGGCAAAGTTCAGTGCGGTATTTAGATAATATTAATATAAAAAGAATATTGTTAAAGCTCGTGAAAACGACACGTCTTCTCTTTTTGGCTTGTGGCATGTTTTGTAAAAAAAATGAATTTTCACTTGTAACCAGTGACAATTAATGTAATCTTGATTATTTTGAATGAAAAAAAATGACACACCCCTGCTTTTTTCAAAGAAAAAATATATTAATGTAATAAAATCGTAGTATTACCACAGCTTACCGTAATACGGTTAGCTGTGGTATTAGTAACTTAGTTTCTTTATCTATTAAACAAAAACTGGAGCAATTGGCCGCTGTTCTTTCGCCCTCTTAGCCACATCATTATGGTTACGCCCTCAGATTGCCATGGTTACGTTAATAATTAGCTTAAAGACACGGACGCTAGCCAACTGCCCCCAGTATTTATCTATATGGTTTGCAAATTTTAGGCTAATTATCGTAGTCCAAAAAAAAAAAACAAAATATATCAAGTTCAACAACCTACCGAACAGCAAACCGAAAATATAAACAAACAAAAAACTTCAACAAAAAAAACATGGAATCTACCCAAACAGATAAGAGAAGCAAACAATGAAATTTATAAATACCTTTTCTACATAAATACAAAGGACCATATCAATAGGATTGCAATGTCAGAAATTTGGGAGAATGAGCAACCACTCAATAAGGATGTAATTTTAACAACAAAAATGGGATTTTTGCTAAAAACAAACGTCAACAAAGAGAAAGTTAAGGAATCGTTAGACAATTTAATGAATTCTAACTTGATCACTCAATTCAAAGAAACGACCACAAACATTAGGACACCAAACATCATTACTAGCCAAGTGGACTCATTTTCGGCGGTACTACATAACAGACATCGAAGAGTACATAACGGAACTACAAATATCAAACTACCTCAACGAAATAAACGTCACACATCGATTTTGCAAAAGAATAATCTCCCGAGCAACTGGCAAGCAAACTTCAATGGTCAGAATAATCACTGGAGATATTGAAGCCTATGAAAAAGTGATCAATCATGTAATATTCTATAAAAATCGCCACTACCGTGCATTTCCCAGCTTACCCCCAAACCTGCACCAATTCCATGCTCAAAATGCCTACAATTTACCCACAAAACCGAAAATTGCAACACCCCACTGACATGTAACAAATGTGGCGACAACCATAGCACAGCCAAACGCAAGACAAATCTTCTCCCAAAGTGCAACGCCTGTGGAGCTGAAGACCACCAAGCATGGGCATTCAAATGTCCTAAGCGTCCAACAAGCCCAATCGAAGGTATACCCAACATTAAAATAAAATCTTTAAATAAAAAATCCCACGAAATACTCGAACATACCCGCAAACAGCCAAGAGTTCACAAACCAGTTACCATTCATGACAGCATCATTAACACATATATACAGCAAATCAATAAGCCCAAAAACACCAACAGAGAAGAGCTAGTCCTTAAGCTACGTAAAAGGTTTGTAGAAGAGTTCAATATAGACACCTGCATCGTTTTTCCAGGAGGAAACCGAGCCTTTATTTTTATGTTTGATATATTAAAATTTATGTTTGGTTATATTAAAATGTGGTTGAATAAAGACAAAAGAAAGTTAAACGACTGTTAAAGTAATTGATAAAATAAACAGAGTACAATGTGAAGATTGTACCGAGACCTATTCAGTTGGAAAACCTTGGTTCTATATGCCTTATCACTAAATGGATGACCCAAACTCCACATCCCCTATCGAAACCAAACAGGGTGAAGTCGTGCCAGCCAATATTGACCATGCTTAAAATCTTATATGCAAATATTAACAGCTATTTACCCCAAAAAACATCTTATCAACCACTACATAGAGCAAAATGATATTAACTGTGCGCTTTTCGTTGAAACAAAAACCCATGGACATTCTAATAGAACATTCAAAGATTGGAAAACAATTTAACGCAATGGAACTACTTTAATTAATACAAGAGGAGGCAGCCTAATACAAGTTAGCCCTAGGCTTAAAATGAGAAAAGAAGAACCCCCCGTAGTCAATAACCCATTAAATGAAGCAACCCATATTTCTATACCCTTTCTCGAAGACTATGTACACATTTTATTAGTGTATATCCATCCATCAGCATCACACATAGAAGACACTATTTTCACAAAAGCTGCCATGTACAAGTACTGTATTATTATAGAAGATTTTAACCCAGGTAAAAATAGACGTAAAAACCTCCAAATCAAAGACTTTATTAAAAACTCCTCATTTAATAAAGCTTCCACACCACCTACATTTATTATGGCCAATAACCCAGATAACACTCCAGACCTAATTCTATTCACAGAAAATCTTAAACAAAACATATCAAGCATCCAAACAACATCAGATCTAAGCTCCGACCACCTAGCAATACAAGTTGACATAGACTTACATAGAAGCATACAAGATACAGACATTGACACAAAGATTAACTTCGGAAAATGTGATACAGAAAAAGTTGCAGAACATATGAAGGTATTTATAAATGCAAATCAGCACATTAACAAAGGCACAATGCAGGTTTTTAATGACTCCCTATCTGAAGCTATAATCAAGTATTCTCCCAAAATCAAAATCAGGTACTTTTTACACCAACTTCCACCATTTATTATTAAGCTTATCAAGACAAAACGTAAAATGCTTAGAGAATATCAAAACAATAAAAATTCAAATTACAAAACAAACATTAATACCTACAACAAAAACATTCAATCACTTATTGCTCAATACAGGGAACACAATTGGATCCAGACATGCAACGACATTAACCAACAACAGGGCAAAACATATTGGCAACAAATCCGTAAATTAACAAAATACAAACCTAAACACCACATTGCCGACTTGAACGAAGGAGACCAAATATTTCAGGAGGATGCAGAAAAAGCCGAAGTATTCGCTAGACATTTTAAGAAAGCCTTCCAAGAGGATAAAGATCCGACCTTCGACAGACAAAACTTTGAGATAATCAACAACTGGTACAATGAGTATTTCAGAAATACCACAATCTCTGACAATTTTAAAACAATATCGGAAGAAGATTATTTACTCATTTTAAACAGCGGCAAAAGTACAGCACCAGGGTCAGATTTTGTAACAAAAAACCTATTGAGGAAGTTACCAGAAGAGATCCATAATTACATCATTAAAATGTATGAGTTTTGTCTAAATAAACAGTTTTTCCCCTCTATCTGGAAACAAGGAATCATAACAACAATTGGCAAACCAAACCCAGACTTAAGCAGGCCATCCAGCTATAGACCAATAACCTTGTTACCAGTTCTTTCAAAAATTTTTGAGAAAATTGTTAAAAAACTCCTACAAAAAAGTGTGGGAATGCACATCCCAAAACATCAATTCGGCTTCCAGACAAAGGCATCCTCTTTCCATTCTCATATCAAATGTACAGACAGCCAAATTAAAGGGACAGCGGAGTGCAGCAGTAATGCTGGATATCAATAAGGCCTTTGATAGTGTGTGGCACAAGGGAATTTTATACAAACTGCATCTAATGAATTGCCCCCAACATCTAATTGTAATTATAAAGAAGTTTCTTTCCCACCGGATCATTAGAATACGAGTCAACAACAAGCTCTCCAACACATTTGAAGCCGAACAAGGGGTCCCTCAGGGTTCACCACTTTCACCGCTGCTGTATAATCTATTCTGTTACGACATTTATACCAGTCATGATGCACAAGAACAAAACAAGAACAGTTACATTTTACAGTTTGCCGATGATACTGCATTAATTTCTCATAGCTATAACATTACTTCCACACAAGAAGCACTGCAAAACTTGATGCAATCCATCCAGGAATGGTTTAAGCTTTGGCGATTAAAAGCAAACCCCAGAAAATCACAATTAATTATATTTAACCATAAGATCAACAACCTAACACCTACAATAACCCTGAGCAACGAAGTGATACATCCAAGATCAGCAGTTAAATACCTGGGAATAACTATTGACCACAAAATGAACTTTAACCAGCATACCAAAAACGTAAAAAAAAGTGCATACAAAGATCCAAGCATTTCAGAAGTTTGACCTACAAAGGCAGGGCAATTTCCAAAAAAACTGCTTCACATATATACACAAGCATTTGCAGACCGCTCTTGGAATACATGCATCCGATGTATATTAATTGCAGAACGCCAGCACTTAAAAATCTTCAAGTAGCAGAAACCACAGCATTACGCAACCTTACCAAGATACGACATTCCAACAACCATTTGCATAATCCTTCAAATGAAATGCTGTACCAGGAAACCAGAATCTTGCCTATAACTGAACGCCTAGAAATTTTGACAACCAATTTTGCCAAGAAACCTGAGACAATCCCTTTGATGGAGCTATTGTGCAAGGAACGAGACCAAAACCTAAGACCAGCCAGAAAATACCCCTCCCAAACTCTATTTGAAATTCTGGATACATTAAGGGATTAACTTTGTACTTTTCATGTATATTTCGTTGCTTTTTGTTTTTCGTGCTACTTATTATGATTATTGTCATTACCTAGATACATATAATTTTTTATTTATATATATATATTTTTTTTTTGATCAGATTGTGAGTGTGTGCTTTCGGATGTACTGCTCAGGAAAATTCTATTTTAATTCTAAATTCAGTTTAATTTATAATTAAGAGATACAGACTTACAGATCAGGCTAAATATGTGGAATAGAAAATAGAACTTACCTTTGACACCTTTTATATCACACTGATAACAGTGGCCATCAAAAACAGAACAATAATAATTCTAGTTCTTCGGAGATACAACATGTAGTTAGTGACCGTCTTAACAGAAACTCACGATTTACGTAAATAAGAAATTGAGCAAAGTAGTTGGCAGACAATTACTTGAGAATCACTGAAGTAACCGCGGCGCCAATCGTTTAAACGAGTAGAAAAACAATGTTGTCAAATTTAGCGAAATTTCGTACATTTTAAATAGGTTTTCAATGGGACAGAAAAGCGATCAGTAATTTGACAATGAATGCACTATTTGGACTAGTTCCAAGAGTCGAGAGTTTCTGGTTTTCGCGATCGTTAGACCAATATATTGTGTCATGACAAGCTGTATAGGGAAAAGCATATATTCAGAATTAAATCTCTTAAATTTGAACTACCTAAATCCCTAGTGTTTGATAAATTAAAAGCTGTTCGAGTTTGTTCCATGCATCCTTTGGGGATTGTTGGATTGCCTGTAATGGATCTTTACCCCATAGGATTCAGTTACTTAACACCAAATAAGATATGAAAATGCGTGCCACTCACTCAAGTCCCTCGTTCAGTACCAATAGACAATCTTCTAAAGGGAATTGACAAATGTTGGGAAGTCAGTGGTCAAATTGTGTCAAAAACTCTATAAAACACAGCCAGTGTAAAAACTTACTGATTTTCAAAAGTAGAAAAGTTTTATGAAGCTTTTTGGGCGCACTTAAACATAATCTTAAGACTTCAAAAAGTTACTAATGTTAAGTTTTGCCTTCATATTTCTAATAGAACAATGCTTAACAAATTTACTACACGTAACACCCTTTAAAATTATCTTGCAAAGCATATTCACACCTTTTCGTCTGCGTTCAGAGACGCGTCATTTCAGATTTGGTTCCTACCAGCATTAATCACCACATAAATGACGATAATGACCATGAGCAGGTGGAATGGAATGCATTTTCGGTCATTCGGTCCCGTTAGTAATTACCATGGTTACCACTGCAAGAAAGGGGTGCAAGGTGAAACCATGGCGACACGCGCTTCTTCACAAGACAGATGTCTTATGGGCAGGTGATGCCATGGATTCTCATGGGATATTATTAGGGTTTGCTTGGTAACTACCGGCTAACAAGGCCTTTGCACTGGTGTAAATTTTAGGAGGCGAATACGATAATTTGAATGGGCTGGTCTTCGGAACATGTGCGTACATATTAATTTTTTTTATTAGGCAAAAATACCTGTTGCCCTAAATGCGTAGTGCATAATTACGTATATTCTATCCGGTTACTCATCCAACCTATAAAAATTATTTTAGATTAGGATAATTGAATTAATAAATATCAAGATATTACTGAGAAAATGGGGGAAGTGTAAATCGAAGACAGAAAATATTCATCATAGCAAGTTCACTTCTACAGAAGTTAGGCTACTTTCTAAGTATAAACGGTTTTAATTCAGTTATTATTTACTTTTTGCAGATAAAGGATTTATTTTTTTAAATATTAATACCTACGAATACATTGGTTAATAATAATAATGATAAAAGCGTATTATTAGAGTATGAAAAAAATTTAAATTATTTTCAAAATTCATTGATTTTAAGATATTTCATTTATTTTGTCTTGCATTATATAGTTTGCAGTTTGTCCTCATTTTATTTCCATTTCTTTAATATGCGCATTATTATTTTTGGTAGTTTAGCATTCATTTAAAATATTTAATGTTTTAAAGAATTCAAAAAGCACTTTTAAATACATCAAAATTATTGAAAAAATGTTTTATGTTCCAATTAATAATAAGAATGTAAAATGTTAAATCGTTTAATTTACCCAATTCAATAATATTTTAGAAATTCATCCTTTTTGTGAAAAAAAAATTAAATATTCCTCTAACGATTAGTTTAATTATGCTCAAATAAAACATTTGTTTTTATTATTAGCGTATGAAGAATGGGAAGGAAGGAAATATTGATAATAATAAAAAATAAAAACGCATATTAGCAAAATTCTAATAAAGGCTTACTACGAATATTATGCAATATTAAAAGTCATTTTCCCTTTATTGATTTGTTTTACATTTACAATTATTGATCGTAGTGCTGCATTGATGTTGATGCGAGTTTGAGTAATATAAAAGATTTCATTGAGAGTGTGTTGGCCTTTCATGAAGACACTATTGATGGTAATGATATTGATGATAATGAGGTGCCTAAATTATGAAAATGAACCCCCAGGCAAATTATCACCAATTATTTTAGATACCAAATTTACTCCCATTGATGATGATGAGAGCGATGAAGATTTTGCTCGATTTTGTGGGTCTCTTGATTCCCGAATCTTATTTTTTGCTGGCATTTCTTAATCTGAGACTATTTGCTTTTCTTTTTATGTTTTTATATGCATTTATTGATTGTATGTACGTAATTTTGCATAATGATTTATTTTAAACGTTTAGTTTTTAAGATTCTTTCATTTGGACAAATATTTCGAATATGATGAATCAACAAGTTAGAATCACATTGAATGTTACCAGTGTTGCACCAGAATACTCAGTATAAGAAAGTTTAGGATCGATAATATTTAGGGTTTTTCTTGTAGTTTTCCCTACGTAAACTACCTATCATCAACAAGTTCTGCAGCATTTTCGCCTAATTAGCTTTTTGCCAATTTATCATGAGTATAACTTTGAAGGGGTAACGCATGGAAAGTTTAGTACCTTACGAACAGTACTACATATCTAGTGTTTAAGTAGGTTAAACAACGACCCCCTATGGGTGACTCTAACTGCTGGCCACTGGCAATACAGGAACATTGCCCGGCTAAACACCAGTGTTAAGAACTCTGTCATGCTTAGTGTTAGCTATATAGTTAAGTAACCGTTATAGTGTTCAAGAAGACCCTTAGTATCGTTACATTCGTCACTAAAATCATCTCAATCATCGTTCTAGTAATGCCATCGATATTAAAAAAGATGATTCAGGACAATCGTTGTTTATTATATCTATTAAACAATGTTAAAGTTAATTTTCAAAAAAAAAAAATTGTTATTACACCTAAACATTATGCTGCAGAATGACTTAATCCAAGACCTGTGCTTGATGGAAGTCAAATTCTTTTAGCCACAGAACGCTTATTTAACATAGTAAAAAGTAAACTTTAGGTAAAACCACGATATTATTAATGAAATTGTAGATTTTAGTTTATTAAAGATTTTACATTGAAAAGTAGCCTTGAAATCTCAGTTTCGTGGTGGAAAGCCATTTGTTCATCACCATTACCAAAGGTAGCCTCATTCAGTGTCAGCTTCTTCCGCAGCCACTGAGAAAAAAGGGGAACATGCTTACCAATGACAGAGCAGCTAAGCTATTCTATGAGTCTTAGAATGAAAACCCATTAAAAAAAAGTGGTGACGAAATTTTAGGGTCACTTTACTTGAATACCGGTTTACATTGGATCCATTGTCACATCATATTTAACAAATTTGACACTCTTTTATCTTGAAAGCTTGTCATAGGATTTAGGTGTACCCATTGTAGTAGAGTGCCCAACGCAGTAAAAGCCTTCAATAAATGATTTTTGTGGGCAACTCGGGGTTACAAGCTGAAATTTTCACAGAATTAAGGCTTTATTATATTAATTCAAAATCCGAAGGTAATAAAAATTCGGAACGGGCAAAAGGGCAGTATACCTAAAAATCGAAATTATTATATGAACGTGTAGGATATTAAATTATGGGTACGAATTATATTATTTATCATTGCTTGAAATATGCAGATTACATTGGCCCTTACGGCAAAATAAATCAAAAAATTGAAATATCTCCCTTCAAACCTGGGCAAAATCTGATTTTTACATTCACCTCGCATTCCCTCCGAAATGAAGGCTCAAATAAAAAATGTTTATTCTTGAAAAAAGTTTGCCTTAAGTATTTAGAATACATAAGTGCATAAATTCATGTTTTTTCTCAAATGGTAATTGAAAAATAGAATTAAATGTAAAAAAGTAATTTTCTTCTTGCCACGACCGACCGATCTCGCGCTTCCCGAGTACTCTCGTATCTCACTTTTCTTCATAGCTTCCTCTCTCTCGCGCCTATTGTACAATACAATAAGTGCTTTTACACCTTTACGGGTTAAAATATTAATAATCATAATAGCTATTATTAGTTAAGTCAATGAAGACATTTTAGATTTTAGGTTAAGTCAATGAAGACATTTTAGATTGTCCTTAAATTTATTTTTCCTATACGCTGCTAGGTAATAAAGAAGAAGTAAAAAAGTCATATACTTAATGCAACTGCTATTAAAAAAAAGGCTAGCTTTTATTCAGAATAGAAAAACTCAAAATGTAAAAAAAACTTTATAATAACAAAATCTATATATCTTCAGTGTCTGTATCTTCTTCAGGAATAGATACAATGACTTTAATATTGCCTTCCAGTATTTTTTTTGCATGATCCTATGCAACCTAGTTAATTTCTTCTACGTGTACATGCTTTCATACAATCTAATAAAAAATTATTTGATTATGTTTTATTATGTACCGATTAAATCTAATAATAAGTTACCTTTTTTACATCCAAAACAGTGGAATTTATTTATCCACTCTGTTTTTAGTTAAAAATAAAACAGTTAACGAACTTTTTATCTGAACGAGCACTCTCATAAAACGAATTTCAAGTTCGCAACTATAGTGGGGGATTTACCAATATTTTTGATAAGAAAACAAATTGCGAACCAATTGTCAACAAATTACTATCCTCTATAGTCACGAAGAAGCTGATACTAGGATTTTGACATGCATAGTGGACTCCAATGACACTGATGTACTTGTACTTCTGGTACATTTTAAAAATATATATTTCTAGAGAATTTGGATAAAATGTGGAAGAGGAAATTCGGTGCGATATGTGGCCATTCATGACTTCAACCTAGAAAAAAACTACCTGCATTTCATGCTCTAACGGGTTGTCATACAACCAGCCAGTTTTCAGGATTGGGAAAAATTAAATGTTGAAAAATGTATCTAAATTATTTCGATTATTTAGACGGTATTGGAGTCCAGGAATTTTCAGATGGCATGTTCAATAACATAGAGAAATTTATCATAAAATTATTTTCAACAAATCCAAACTTTTCGTCTATTAATATTTTCAGGACACTATTGGCCTCTTCATCGCTAATTGAAAAAACTAGCCCCTACAAAAAATTGTTTAAAATTTCGCAGTCTGAGAGCACATTATCAAACTAAGGTGTGCTTCAGTTCTTTAGAACCACATTCCCTATTACCAGAGGTGACAGAATGCGGATGGAAATTTGAGGAGGCAGATGATATCCAAATTATCCTCAATTTTTACAACACCAGCGTTTCCTTCGGATGTAAAAGTATTTATTGCATGTGGATGTAAAAAAGGTAAATTATTATTAGATTAAATAGGTACATAATAAAAGTTAATCAAATAAATTTTTATTAGATTGTATGAAAGCAAGCTTGTACACGTAGAAGAAATTAAATAGGTTTCATAGGATCATGCAAAAAAATTACTGGAAGGCAATATTGAAGTCATTATGTCTATTCCTGAAGAAGATACAGACACTGAAGATAATAGTTATTTTTGTTACAAGTACCTAAAATGGAGTTTTTCAGGACGAATCATTGCTGGAATAGTAGGTGAGTCCTGAAAAACTTCATTTAGGTACGTGTGACAAACACTATATTTTGTCATACGCTCCCAAAATTTAATTTTTATTTATAAGCTTTTTGCATTTCATCAGAACGCCTAAATTTGCAAATTTACCATAATTTTTGAAATCATAATGTACGACAAAGTTAGCTTAGAATTTGATATCGTAGCAACTATTTGACAATTTTGTCATGTCATTCTAAATTTGACATTTAGACATATTCAGGAATTTCGGAATAGTCCGTAAAAGTTGCCATGACGACTTTTAGGGACTAGGCCTAAAAAGAAGCATTATATATTTTTGTCATACGCTCCCAAAAATAGGTATTTTACGGACTCATTTGAGTCCGTAAAATGCTTCTTTTTAGGCCTAGTCCCTAAAAGTCGTCATGGCAACCTTTACGGACTATTCCAAAATTCCTGAATATATCTAAATGTCAAAAATTTCGAATGACATGACAAAATTGTCAAATAGTTGCTACGATTTCAAATTCTAAACTAACTTTGTCGTACATTATGATAGGCTGTTGATTATGTCTTAAAAAATAGGGCAATAAGGAACTAAGACGTTCACGGGTTTTTATTACAGGAATCGATCAATGAGTTATAAATGAAGAAAAAACCGCGGAGTGCTATTAAATGAGAGGGTGGAAATTGAAGATAGGGGTGAAAAACCACCCCTTTTGGTTTTTTCAATATATGTCGTAAACAAACGAAAATTTCGATATATCTCATACAAAATTCAAAATTTTATTCAGTAATTGCAAAAGCAGCCATAAAATTGATATACACGTCAATAAAACCTAAAACTAAACTAAACAAAAAAAAACTAAGACAAAAAAGAAATAAACAGAGATGAAAGATAACATGACAAAAAAATGCGTATAAGCAGAAAACAAAGATCCTACTTAAATAGACATCTCGTCGCTTAGAAATTCAGAGATTGAGTAGTAACCCTTCCTCACTAAAATCTTTTTGACATTTTTCTTAAATAGATTTGTCGGTAAATCACTGACACTCTCTGGGAGTTTGTTATACAATAGCACCCCCAAGTAGTCTGGAGAGTTCTCGAACCTCTAAAGTTTATGTTTAACCGATACATATTTATCAGCATTTCTAGTGTTGTAGGAGTGAAATGATGAGTTTTTTGGAAAAATATGTTCCTGAGATTTTATGTATAAAAGAAGCCTGTAGATAAAAATACTAGGAAATGTCATTACTCTTTTATTTAAAAAGGTAGGCTTACAGCTTTCAGTTGGTTTGATGTTGAAAATAAGTCTCAGGATTCGCTTTTGGCCCCGAAAAACTCTCAGCCACTCAGCAGAGTTGCCCCAAAGTACAACGCTATAATTTAAGTGATAATACACTAGCGAGTAATACATGTTTAACAGACTCTCTTGATTAATTAAGTGCTGGAGCTGGAATATTGCCTAATAGGCCGTGTTTATCTTTTTACATATATGGTCTATTTGGGGCTTCCAGGTAAGAAACTGACCGACAAACAATCCCAGAAATTTACAGAACTCCCCTGCGACAATAAAATCCAAAGGGACTTCTGGGAAATTGGCTCTGCACCTAAAGTTTATATATATATCGTTTTTTGAGAGTTTAAAATTAAATTGTTTTGAGAACACCAGTTTTCAAAGTCGGTTGCTACTATTTTTGCTGCATGCCTTAGGTCCTCAGGAGTGAGCCCCGAGACCACCATAGAGGTGTCATCTGCGAATATGACAATCCGGCTTTGACGCATATAGTAGGGCATGTCATTGAATTGATAAAAAGTAAAAAAAGAAGTGGCCCCAGAACGGACCCCTGAGAAACCCCCATATCAATGTCAGCAAACTCTGATGACTCATTATTAATCTGGACGTACATCTTTCTGCTAGATAGGTAAGAGGCCATAAGATCATGCATTTTTCCTCTAATGCCGTAGGCATATAGTTTATCCAAAACAAATTTTATATTCAAAGAGTCGAAAGCACGTATATGAAACTTTTTGTAGATAATCAAATTTCCCATCGGAATAGTATTTTTTGAATATTAAAAAAAAAAAATTGATGCCGAAACAGTCGAAACAAACTTGAAAAAAAAGCGAAAATTTAGATTTTTTGATTTTTTTTTGCTTTTTCGCCTGTATCTTTATTTTTTTGGGCTTAGATAGGCGTAGGGATCGCTTCAGATAAAAAAAAATAGATTAAATTTCCTTTAAAATGGTGGGTGGAACAATTTTTTTGCATGAAAATTGACCGAGATATGGCTATTTGAACTTTGCTGGTTTTTTTTTTGCATTTCATCCCTCTTGTACGAATATTGTTTTTGTTCGCATTTTATTGAAAAAATTATTGTTTTACTCAATTAAAAAAGTTTTTTTACATTTATTATTTAGTAATACATGACAAGTACGACAAATTAATGTTTGGAACAATGGTGCTACTACATTTTAACAATATTGTTAAACTGCATATCGATATCATCATCTATATCTTTAGTAATATCGTCTTCTGCAATATCAGTTTCTTGTATATTGTCACAATTAATCCCCATGCATTATTTACAAAAAATTGAGCAAGTAATAGTATATTATTTTATATGGAGGAAAAGTGATACTTTTCATGGCGCGCTCGTGTTTAACAGCCGAACGGAGTGAGGCTGGTAATAGAGAGCAAGCCATGAAAAGTAACTTTTCCTCCAAATAAAATATGCTGTTTTTTCTTCAAATGTCGACAAATTAATGCAAAAACATCTCTTTTTAATAGTAATAATATCTAATTATTATTATTAAAGATAAGTGGGTTCGCAAGGCGGCTTAGACCGGTGTCAGTGAATAGGCACAGGTTGTTGCTATATTAATGTAACATAAAGCTGTCAGTGGACACTGTCAACAATAATTATTTTTTTAAGATTGCGTCTCCGATTGCGTTTTAATTCCGTATTGATAAGCAGTTATTAAGTAAGTTCGATTAAATAATAACCAATTTGTTCCTAAATTAGTGCTTTTTAGAAATGCAGTCACAAATTGAGTGATAAATACAAATTGTAGTTTAATAAATTTAGAGTTGTTGACGCTTATTTTGTTGTCTGTTTGTATTGTATCTATGTTGCTATGACAACACTTTTACCTCCGCCGGCGGAAAAGTGAAAAGTAAAGCTCCGGCGGAGGAAAAACGAAACTTCACGGCCGCCTACACAGTCGAGTAATGACGGATTTACTGACGTTTGAAGAAAATATTTATTTTTCTGCAACTACAGTTACCATGGCAACCTATAGTGCAACCACAAGCAACTTTTTTCAGATAAATCTCTGGCGCTGGAGGTGCCGTTGTGCGAATCGCAATTAACCCGTACTTGGACCTTTTCCAACCCCAACTCAGAGGGTCCAAGATATTTCCTTTCCACTGCTGCATTTGACGATAAGTCCTCAAGCCATGCTGTTTGATAGCATCACGTGTTTTGACGCTACTTTACCGATGAGTGGTTTCCAAAAATATACATTATCATTTTGCAACTGAGATAAAATAATGAGAAGGTCCACATCTTATTCAACAATAACAGCATTTTTTAACATTGATGCTTTCTCTTTTGCGCATTCGACAATAAGAAAATCTGCGTCCTCATCTGCTTGGACTGCATCAATGTATACTCCCTTCAATTTTTCAATCAAATATGCAATGGAGTTCTTTTTATTGCTTTCGTTTGATAGAAAGTTGTCTGGTTTTGTTAGTGGTTTTAAGTCATCTCTAATTTGAACTCCTGGACCAATTTGCTGTGTTCGATGTTTAGATGCTCGATCTGGCTGGCTTTGCCTAGGTGATACAGTATACAGTATGTTAGAATGAACGAATTCTAATAGAGATTTAGTCAAGAATACGTTGTCTCTAAACTAGGGTTAGAAAACAACGTTTTTTTAGTTGTGTAAAACAGTAATTTTTTCAATAAAATGCGAACAAAAACAATATTCGTACAAGAGGGATGAAATGCTAAAAAAACAGCAAGGTTCAAATGGCCATATCTCGGTCAATTTTTATGCAAAAAAATTGTTTCGCCCACCATTTTAAAGGAAACTTAATCTATTTTCTTTTTATCTGAAGCAATCCCTATACCTATCTAAGCCCGAAAAAAAGATACAGGCGAAAAAGCAAAAAAAAAATAAAAAAATCAAAATTTTCGTTTTTTTTCAAGTTTGTTTCGAGTATTTCGGCATCAAATTTTTTTTTAATATTCAAAAAATGCTACTCCGATGGGAAATTTGATTCGCTACAAAAACTTTCATATGAGATATATCGAAATTTTGGTTTGTTTACGACATATATTGAAAAAACCAAAAGGGGTGGCTTTTCACCCCTATCTTCAATTTCCACCCTCTAATTTAATTGCACTCCGCGGTTTTTTCTTCATTTATAACCCACTGATCGATTCCAGTAATAAAAACCCGTGAACGTCGTAGTTCCTTTCTATATGACATAATCAATAGCCTATGATTTCACAAATATAAATTTGCAAATTTAGGCATTCTGAAGAATTGCAAAAAGCGTATAAATAAAAATTGAATTTTGGGAGCGTATGACAAAAAATAGTGTTTGTCACACGTACCTAAATGAAGTTTTTCAAGAATCATCTGCTATTCCGGACTCGGCTAATGCCTCGTCCGAAAACAGCAATGATTCGTCCTGAAAAACTCCATTTTAGGTACTTTTAACAAAAATAACTATTTGATATTATAAAGATTTTTTTTTACATTTTGAGTGATTCTATTCTGAATAAAAGCTAAACCTTTTTTTAATAGGCGTTGCATTGATTTTTTTTCTACTTCTTTATTACTTAGCAGCGTATAGGAAAAATAAATTTCAGTATAATCGAAAATGTCTTCATTGACTTTATTCAATTAATAATAGCTATTATTATTATTAGTATTCTAACCCGTAAGGGTGTAAAAGCACTTATTGTATTGTACAATAGGCGCGAGAGAGAGGAAGCTATGGAGAAACGTGAGATACGAGAGTACTCGGGACGCGCGAGATCGGACGGTCGCGGCTAGAAGAAAATTACTTTTTTACATTTAATTCTATTTTTCTTATACCATTTGAGAAAAAAATGTATTCAAGCACCTATGTATTCTAAATACTAAGGCAAACTTTTTGCAAGAATAAAAATTTTTGATTTGAGCCTTCATTTCGGAGAGAATGCGAGGTGAATACAAAAATGAGTATATTTCAATCAGATTTTGCCCAGGTTGGAAGGGAGATATCTGAATTTTTTGATTTATTTTGGTGTAATCTGCATATTTCAAGCAATGATAAAAAATATAATTTGTACAAAAATGTAGATGAATTTTATATGAAAACATTCATAAATTAATATCCTACACATTCATATAATAATCTCGATTTTTAGGTATACTGCCCTTTTGCCCGTTATGATTTTTTATTACCTTCGGATTTTGAATTAATATAATAAAACCTTCATTCTGTGAAAATTTCAGCTTGTAACCCCGAGGTGCCCACACAAGTCGAAATAAGGTATAAGTAGCACTCTACTATGATTAGGAGATCAAGGATTCTATTCGATTCTTACATGTAATTATTTTTGTAACAGATACATGTATACTAAAAAATATAATCTTAAACAGGAATGTTCTCTTAAAAAAAACTTTTATCGTTTTGGACATCTACTACAATCACTGTCGATTGGTGACGAGTATATCTTTCACCAGACCCCTTTATAAGATCAAAACAAATAAGAATTTGAAGGAACGGCCATAAAATACACTTTCTAAATAACGAGAGTCCGTATGAATTTATGAGCCACCCGTTAGAAATAAAACAAATTCCTCTCGTAATGAACAAAGCTTAGCAAAGTAGGCCAAACAGGCAGTTTACATTTTCAAAGCTCAGTTTTATGGCACACGATGTACATTCCACAGAGTTTGATTAACTTACCGCGCCAGTGCTGTTGCATAACTTTGTTTTGAAAGCAATGTGTGTCCGATCGGGATCTGAAAATAAAGAAAACATATATTGTGATATATTATGTAGTAACATGTTATATTGGGAAATATAAAAAGCACGTACGTAACCCTTATATCTGTCTGGTTTTCACACAGCACTTTCCTCCTCATCCACGCTATAAATTAACTATAAATTCTGATTTTCAAAATTGTTACCTTTTTATACCTGGTGGCGTAGCCCACCGAAAAGCTCCCACCGAAGCCTTCTGCCCCATGAGATAGCCACCAGAAAAAAAAAAACGTTTGGACCCATCAACTCTAACTTCAAGGGCGTATTTTTTATTTTTGTATAATCATTGCTCAATGTTCAACCTTTAAGCCGGGGCGACTTTCACCCTAATAATTTTAAATGGCAAGAAGTACCATGTTATAACATCATTTTAAAGGTCATTCAATTACCTTTTCAATGCCACCTTATTTTTTTAAGTTTGGAGGAGCAGTTCGCGAGAAATTAAGGTTTACAATTTGATAAAGAATGTTTAAATTATTTAGCATTTTTTTTTAAATAATGATTGTACCAGGTGCTGCAAATAATGAGCAAAATTCTGACACACTTTCGTGCGCAGTCTAGTTACAAAATTTCCAGAAATTAGATTTGTGGAAAAAGAATTCAATAAGAACCGAAGGAGTTGAAATAGTTGTTTTGGGGCGCATCATAATGGAATCTACTCTGAGCTGAGTACTTGAAAATGTTAAAATTACCAGATTTCACCCTTATAAAATTCATTTCATCCAGGAACTAAATGAGGATGTTAACAATCTACGTTTAGAATTTTGTGAGATAATTAGTGAAATAATTATTAACAATTAAGATTATATAATATTTGTGTTTTGATGAGTGTTGTTCTTTCTTTCTAAATGGCAAAGTTAACCATCATAACTGCCGTTCAATTCCAAGACTTTTTTTGTGAAGTTTACACCCAACGTCCAGAAGTGGATGTTAGCCATTGTTTAGGAATTTCTCCCTTATCATAAATGCGATTAAAAAGGTTAAGCAGAATATCAATTACATCATCATCAAAGAGTTTGATAAGCTCTATGGGTATCTCATCAGGACCAGCAGCTTTCCCGGATTTCATAGTTTCCAGAGCATATACTAGTTCTGCTCTTAATATTTTTAGGTGCATATTGCTTGATTCTAAAACTGGTTTTGGAGGTCTTTCATCATTGAAGAGTTCTGACAGGTATGCTTTCCACCTTTCAAGTTTGTCCTCCACATCAGTTATTATACGTCCATTTGCATCCTTGATAATATTACTAACTGCCTTGACCCTGTTGCATGCAGCCATTTCCTATATTCTTTTGTGCATGTGAAAGCTGTCAAATTTCCTTTCTAGTACTTCTATTTCCTAACATTGAGCTACTAGGTTCTTCTTTTGCTTCCTTAATTTTTCTCTGTATTGTCTTATGTAGTGTTTTGTACTCATTTTTATTGTCTTTATTCTTTCTTCTCTCTTCCATAAGATCTAGAATTTCTGATGTTATCCAGGGCTTTTTCTTGGTTCTCCTTCTAGTTAGATGTTTTAGCTATTGTTTCTAAACCTGTTTGAATTTGCTTCCACTCTTCCTCCACACTGACTTCATTCGATGTGTCAATGTCCCTCATACATTCGTTGGTCTCTTTCTTAACTGTGTCATGGATTTCAGGATTCTTAAGGAGTTTTGGGTCTATGTAGTTGTTCAGACGTCTTGTAATATTTTTCATCTTTATATTAAGTTTAGCGATAACTAAGTTGTGGTCTGAACAAGATGCGGCATCTGTAAGATAGCTTTTAGATGAAACATTTGCAGAACGATGGATTGTGAGAAGGGGAAAACCTACTCAATGACCTGTACGTTTCTCAGATTTGTCTCCGCTGGACGTATTGTACACGTATGTACACATTGGTCGACAAACTCATTAGTCCACAGGGTCGAATATCAACAGTACGATTGTGGCTTCTTTTCGGTCAAATTTTCCAAAACAAATAGTTTGTTTTATGTTTATTAACTTAATAAACTTTAATTAATATTTTAAGCCTTAATAAAACTATAGGTGCACTGAATAAAATATGATACATAAGAATGATCTTATTTATTGATAGAAATTAAATTGTAAGTATGGGATCCATGAAACTAAATCATGACAATGACTCACAAATACCTAATGTGAGCAATAGCCTGGCACCTTTTTGGAATGTTTGGATAAGCCAGGTTTGCATGTTGTTTTTAATTTTAGACATGATTCCAGATTGTTATCACGTCATCAATAATACGCTTTCTCAATTGACTGTTGGTCAGATCAGCAGATTCATGATTGGAAAAGATTGTTCACATGAATATGTAGAACCGAAAAGGGAAAAAACAGCAAAGCGCTAGTTTTTTACAATGATCATAAGAGTCAAGAATACCATCCAGGTGTATTTTGGTAAATATCAGTTATGTTTTCTAGTTTTTCCATAAAAACTAAAGATTACGATATGTATTAAGGTTTTTCATTGCTTACAGACCCAAATAGATGATAGGTGGTTGTACAGACCGCTAGGAAAGTAGAAATGCCAGAAATAGTAAGCAATGAGGTAGCAATGAAGTTCAAGCAACGGCATTTGCAGATGATACAAGTGACGAATTGAACGAAATTTTGGACAGTGCCGAGCAATGTGCGTCTAAATAGAAAAGCGGAAAAATATTTAGTGACCATGATTCTACAAGTAGTGTAAGTGATCGTGGTTGGTCTTCGAACGATGAAAAAGCTCCGAGCGCATTTGTGAAAAACAAATCAACGTTCTGGAAGAAAATATATCGGAAGACGAAGCTCAGCCTATGGATATTGATGGGGATCAATTGGAATTGTAATGCAAAATTATTATGGGACAAACACTTATAAATGCGGGAAATAAATGGGGATTACTCACCAAAACCCCACGATACAATATTGTTACGGTTCGACGATGAGTGCAAGGGCCCCAAGCCCCCAATATTCCACTTGAAACCTGGAGCTTGCTTTTCACGAAGGATATGATGGCAATAATTGTTTCTCATACCAATAAAAGATTGATGTTTTGAAACAACGTTATAAAAAAACTTACCGCCGACACACATTTCAACCAACTTCTATCAAGGAAAAAGATGCTTGTGATGTTCGTACCTTTATCAGATTTTTATACCTCCAAGGATTTTTCAAATCCATCCAAGAGGATCTTCGATCATTGTGGGCTAAGGACGGGACTAAAAGATTTACAACGTCTTTTGCACTATTTTATTTCTTACTGGTTTGTTTGAGGTTTGATGATTCTTCCACTAGAAAAAAGCGGAGCGAAAATAGCAAACCTGCTACTTTGAAGGGATTTGAACCCGGGTCGCTGAAGTGAAGGCTAGCCATGCAGACCTCTAGACCATCAGCGGACTTACACACAACTCGTTGCATCGCGAAGACATGAAAGTCAACTGATATGGGATCCGGGATGGGATGAGGGATCCGAGATCCAGGTGCCGGGATGTAAACAAACAAACGCTAGCTGTAGAGTCTAAACGCGGACATTACATCTTATCGTCACGACTCTGCAATTTTAAAATACAAAACAGCAGATACCGGCATATTACTGATTCAACATTTTAATTATTTACTTTATTATTATTCAATGATTTTCTCAACATAGTATTCAAAACCAGATTCAAAAGTATTACGCAACGTATGGTCAACTTGGTACTACATACAGTACAGAGAAATTGCCACTATTTAGGGCTAGTGGCGTTGCCACTAACCACTCTCATAACTCTGGTGGGGTTGCCGCTATTCTTACACACAACTGTAGTGGGGTTGCCACTATTCATGGGGCTAGCGGGGTTGCCACTATCCTAGTGAGGTTGCCACTATTTAGGTATCGCGGGGTTGCCACTATCCTTACTCATAACTCTAGTGGGGTTGCCACTATCAAGGTATGGCGGGGTTGCCGCGCCGCGCTACTATACTGACTTGCGCCTAGTCTCTTACTCTTCTTCATGCGTGGTCCCACGCCGCACATACGAGGGCTGCGCGGATACTACTCTAACATATATTTGTAACGGAATATATGCTTATTCCGCTACACTAAAAATTTCAATTCAATTGCGAATGATTTTCGTTATTTAATATTTAAGTTGCCAGACATCTATTCACGAATGGGTTTATTTCCTGTGGTTAGCAATTTTAGGAGCGCAGTACGCTATTTTATACCTTCAATTCATGAATTTAATTTACTATAGATTACTATATTTAATATTGGGTATTTCTATGGCTGCGTGATTTATATTGGTAATCACATGTTATAAATTAGCCAATAGTACAGCGGCAAGCATATTTTGTCCAGCGTCTTGAATTTTGAAAGCGAGATCGATTATCTTGTCTTGAGATGTTTGACAAGTAAATGCTAATTTTTAGTCGTGAAATATTTAATTCATCTTGCAGTTTATTTAACTAATTCTTTAATTTTTAAATACATAATTAATATTTATGATTCGTTTAGACTTATTCGACTTAAGCAAGAATTTAGCATTGTTATATTCCATTTTTAATTAGCTTACATCTTCAATAATTTTTAATTATTGTCGTGACGTTTGGGTAATAATACCGATTTATTGGTGAATATTTGCGTCTCTCATCAATCAAATTCACGTAATTTGAAAGAGGCTTAGTCCAAATTTACGGAGAACGTAATTATTTCATCGTTTAGTGGTCACGCACATTATTTTACGTATTTTCATTCAAATTGAACAGTATTATTTGGATGAATTCTCGGAGTAAGTTCTATATATTCCTGCAAAGGTAGTGAATTGAATTTTCAGTAGAATTTCTCCGAATTTTTCTTCATAGTATTGCTGGTTTTAATATTTTTTCTTTTCAGGCTCATTTAATTAAATTTTCAATTTATTTGTTACATCAAGCGTATAATTATTAGCACTTGCCCTGTCTAGTCTCAATCCTGATGTACCGGAACTATTTTGCATTTATGAGAGGCTAACCTCACATGTGTAAATTTATCTGGTTTTTTATCTTTTATCTAAATTTCTATCTCGATGCGAGATAGTGATTACTTTATCTTTATCTTTAATTGAATTGAGGCGCAATTGCGCTCAATTTTCGTTTATGTGCCAAGGGCCGAAATAAAAGTAATAGCAATTACTTATTTTGAGTTATAAGACTCGTTATTTTTCTATTTATTATCAAATTCAAGTTATCTTTGATTTAGAACTACCGAGAGTCACTGAATGAGAACGTTATTCGATTATTTTCTTTTCAATTTTAAATTTCAGTCATTATTTTCTTTTGAATTTCATAGTTTAAAGTAAAGAAAAGGATATCTTGAGTAACAGTAGTTATTTATAATTTTTACTCAACTTAACATTGTAATTCAAGTTTCTGATTATATCTGCTTTAACCAGTAAATTTTCAATTTGTCGATTGCTTTCTCATGTGTTTAACAGTGTCACTGATGTTCACATGTTATTTCCCTGAATATAATTTAATTAGATTTCTCCTTTCATGTTATAAATCTATCTACCTGTTGACTGGCCGAAAACACGTCGCTGTAACAAACGACTCGAGGGGACCCAATTCTTCGTGAACCAATAAGTCCTCAATAAACCCCCCGATACTAACTTAGGAACAGGCAGAAGCGGTTCCAGTGGAGGTTCCAATACGATCGCATTGATACAGAATAATTGGACGAAGCTAAGTATCAGTCAGTCAGAAGATAAACATATTGTAAAGACCAACTGTATAATTTTTTTAAAACCTGTCACAATTACATTTTTAAATCTTTCACATTAATTTTAATTTTCATTACTAAGTCAATAATTTCATCAATTATATTTGTAATTTAATTTTATAGTTAATATATAACTTGTTTTTCATTTATTTGTTTAATTTATCGCAGGATAGAGGTCTGTGAGATGTTGCGAATTATAAGAGCAAATTTCGGATATTTTATCTTTATAGTTATTTATATTTAAGTATTCATATTCAGTTCGCATTGTCTCTAGGAACTCTGGCGCCCAAACAAATTTCAGCTAATGAATGCATTTGAACAACTAGTATTTCATTACAAAATGGCGCACAATGCCATACTTGATTAATCAATTAATATTTAGCTAGCTTTCGCTACAAATAAGCGCCCAACTAAATATATCGTTACATATTTTGCAGTATTTTTTCAAGCTTGTCAAAATATTTTACATATTTTAATTTACCATTTAAGCTATAGGAAACATATTTTTTATAGCTTTGTTTGATTTGCAATAAAAGCTTATTTGCTTCAATGACACTTGTCTTTTGGTTTTTAAAATATACGACAGACAATATTTTTTTGTTATAAAGTCGCTACATTAAATTTTTTGTTTGGTAGAGTTGAGAGTAAATAGTATTGTAAGTGAAAACATAAGACATTTCTGGATGCTTAACGAAAATTTAAAAATATTGGAAACAATAAAACTAGCTCCAAAATCCTAAATAAAGATTTATACATTTTTGAATATTTGTATTTAACTCGGTATTTAATAAAAACGTCATACTAAAAGGTTAATAAATCACAAAAAAAACGAATATTATGATTTATTTTAAAAGTTGGGAGCTCGGGGAACCACTATGTACTTCAGTCCGTTACCACATGGGGAGCACACAAACGTGAATAAGATATGTGGAAAGTAATTGCTGGATTTGTGCGTGACTAGTGATTTTCGAATCTTATTTTTTCTGTTCGTATTTAACAATTTAAGACATGTTTTTGCTCTTGATTTTATGTTTTTGTATGCACGTATTGCATGTACTTAATTTTAGCTTCAATATTGTAATCTACTAAAATGCATAACCTACTAAACAAATATCGCCCTGTCGCAAGTTTGAACTTGAACTTGGAGATTGTTATATAAGCATTAAAGGCAAACAATAAACAACGCGAGCAATCAACGGGAGCGACTTTGAACCTTATGCATGCAATTATCAACACTATGTTTTATATAAATACGCTACCGAACCCTCAGTTCGGCAGACTTTGGTCTCACCTACAGCTCCCAAGGTTAGCCACTTGACGACTGCCTTCTGGGTTCTATCCGCTCCTAAAGTTAGCCATACGACTGCTTTAGGTTCTAGTCCTTTCCTTCCAAACCTGGTACCGGTTAGTCACTTGACGACTGCTAGGACCAGGGGTTGCACAACCTCCATAGTAAAGTCCTGACAAGAAGTTTGTCAGAGTGTTGAGAAAGACAAGTGTCTAAATAGTCAGTTAAAAAGTTTAGTGAAATCTCTTAGTGCTCTTAAATAAAACCCAACTCTTAAGAAAAACTATAAATTATAAGACAGTAAACAAAGACTTATAAACAGTACCTCAAATCGAGAAAACATGCGCACCGTAGTAATCGGGTATAATAGAATCTCATTTTTTCTGACCAATAATTATTGTCAAAGTTTTATCGCTAATACATTGTTATTGTTATAAACTAAACGTGCTTACTTTATCATCTCTTCTTACCCCACGTAACGCGGTCCCGGTCTACCTCAGTTACCCCCCGGCACGCTAAACAAGGCGTGTCCTCACGAGTAGAACATCCAGTGGTAGATTAAAGGAAGCATTGAGACCCCGTCATTGTACTAATCGCGGCGCGGCTCTTCTCTGAGAAGTTATTCTTTAAAGAAATCACGCTACCCCTCCTAAACTACTCGTGACAATATTTCCAAAATATCCTGAAATAGTTCCGGAAATTTTCCTATTAAATATATTTCCACACAACCTAGTTGTGGCCAATGTGTGTTGTAATATTATGCCTGGCACTTTTATCTAGGTAGTTTATTGCATTGATTTTAGGTAACAATTCACTATGGCTTCTTCTACTGATTTATTGTTTTTTTTTTGTGACAATAATTATTTTAATCGCTAGGAAATGATGAATTTGAAAGCAAATCAATGGCGGAAGAAAATAATTTTACATTTTAGTACTAGTCTAAACTAACCCAAATTAACCAAAAATTTAACAAATATACAAATATAAAAAGTTTCAGGCTGTTGTTAGCTATTGTTTTAAAAAGACGATTGGGTTAGTATGCTTTTCTAAGGGTAAAAATATTTACCAGTGCAAGTTTCAATACTTAGTATTGAACTAAAACGTTTTATAAAAACTCGTCTATGATAAAAGCACATTTAATCAAGGCATGTAAAATACTTATTTATGCAAAAGGTGTGTAAGGTGACCCTTTTTTATGACTGGGAATATTGTCCCATGAATAAAAAAAGGGTACACATGAGTAGCATACAACATTTTTTCTACTACTGAAAAATATAAAAAAATAAAAATATTATTAAATTATTTTATGTCATACCAGTACATTATTGTGTTTTTATACCTTAGATACCATTTACATAATGGATTACTTTATGCCCGTGCGGGCATAAAGTCCACTTTATGGCCCGTGCGGGCATAAAGTACACTTTATGGACTCAAATAATTGAATTGAATTCGTATTTTTTTAAATATTTACATATTGTGAATGCAATAACGAACTAGTATGACATAAAAGTTTGTATGCACCACGGATATTAATAGATGTGTATGTCCTCGGGCGACTTATAAACCTATCCTGGAATTGCAACGGCATTAGGAAGAAACTTGGCGAATTTAAACATTTTGTGTATAATTCCAACTTTCAGGTTGTTTTTCTACTTGAAACGATGCGAACACCGGATTTTAAGGTGAAGATTCGAAACTATTGCGTCGAAAGATGCGATAGGCCGGATCGCGGAGGAGGAGTGGCCTGCCTAGTGCACAGGTCGCTAAAGTATAAAAGAAAAACACGTCTCAGATCGCGCATAGAACATATAGCCATTGTGCTGGACGGCGGCCTGTGCATTAGTGAGGGCTACGCTCCGCCAATCCTACGCTTGTCACAAGACGATTTCACCGAGTTTTTAGAACCGGGTAAAAAATCACTACTTATCGGCGATTTTAACGCCAAGAACGTCGCGTTCGGCGATGTAAGTAGTACACACAAGGGCACTGTTTTAAGAAACCTTCTAGAAGACAACCTGGAAATCCAATATCACCGAAAAACATATCCAACCTTCTACCGTGGAAACACTACGGCTTCGCTCCTGGACGTGGTGATTACCCGAGGAATAGCAAGGCCAACACCGCCTACTGTTATTAGCGACCTAAATTCGGATCACCTTCCAATTAAGATGTGCCTGAGTAATATCAGGCGGCCAGAAACCGATGAGTCGTATGTTTCATACAAAAATCTTAATTGGAGGGTGTTTCGAGAGAGGTTGAACGAGGCAACTGTTATTCCGAGGATAATCGAGACCGTCCGGGAGCTAGAGTCGGAAGTTGACACATTAACTCACAACATCCAGCGCGTCAGGGAAGTCCTATGTCCGGTAGTCAGGAGGAGGCCATTTGTGGAAACTCTTCCTGATGAGATCCTTAGCCTCATTAGTTTGGGTTAGTTTGGGTTAGAAATCGCGCTGCAATCGATAAGATTAGGGTCAACGCTCTGACGGAACAAATCAAGCAAAATATCCGAAATCACAGAGAGGCAACTTGGATGAAGTTCGTAAATGGACTCGGCACGGAGAATGGCTCCCTGTGGAAACTCGCGAGACAGGTCGGGGGAGGCCCGGCCGAAATGCCCGCCATTTCTCATAATGGCGAGGACTTCCTAAGCAACCGTGGGAAAGCCGAGGCCTTCGCTGACTTCCTTGAGGGCGTACACGGGGAAATACCGGACACCATGCCATTGCACGCCCATATTACTGAACAAATAAGGCCGTTCATAAAACAATATCCGATTCCACCCTCTATGATGGATAAACTGCTGGTTAATCCATCGGAGATACGAAGCGCTCTCCGCCATCTGCCAAAGAATAAGGCTCCGGGACCTGATACGATCCCATACATACTCCTTAAAAACATCCCTAATAAAGTCCTGATACACTTCATGCACATAGTTAACGCCGTGCTTCGCCTGCAACATTTTCCTAGCTCATGGAAGATCGCGCATGTAGTACTGTTCCCTAAGCCCGGGAAAGATCCTAGACTAGTCAGCTCCTACAGGCCGATTTCACTACTGAACACTTTGAGCAAGCTCACTGAGAAGCTCTTGTTGCCCAGGATTAACAGGGTTGCTCTGGACTTCCATATTTTGCCACAGGAGCAATTTGGCTTTCGTAGCGGGCATGGTACATGCATGCTCGCTGCGAAAATAGCGCACGATATATATGAGGGGGTTCAATATAGGGCATTGCACCTCTCTGTTACTCCTGGACATAGAGATAGCGTTCGACCGGGTGTGGCATGACGGATTGCTGCATAAACTTTTCATTAAGTATAGTTTTCCTATGCATATTGCAACATTCGTTGCGTCGTACCTGCCCGGGCGCGCCTTCTCAGTGCGCGTTGGCAAATCTCTCTCAACCTTGAGAACGATAAGGGCGGGCGTCCCGCAGGGAACGGTACTATCACCACAGCTATTTATTTATTACATAGCAGATCTTCCTTCCCATCCTGATACTTCCTTAGCGTTTTACGCTAACGACACCGCTATCTATTCCCACTCCGCTACTGCGCAGGAGGCGACAAACAATCTTAGCGCCCACATGGCGCAAATAACTGAATTCTATGATAACTGGAAAATACGGCTAAACGCTGCAAAAACAGAGTTAGCTGTATTTACCAGGAAATACAGGAATACCGAATCAGCGCCCATCGTGATTAATAACATCCTCATCCACCCTAAATCCTCAATTAAATACCTAGGAATCATTTTTGATTCGAAGCTCAACTTCAGTAAACATATTACTCATATCCGGGGCAAAAATCAGGTAGTTCTCGAGAAGTTAAAGCCTCTAATTAGAAATGGTTCCTGTCTTAGTCCCAGAAATAAGCTCATTCTATATAAGTCTATTATTAGGCCATTTTTGTTGTATGGGGCAACGGTTTGGTGCTCTGTGGCCGACACTCACGTCAAAAAACTAAAGATATTACAGAACAGACACTTGAGGGCGGTTTTCTCGGCGAGCCGCTATACTAGAATACGGGACTTGCATGCCTGGGCCGGCATAGAGTTCATCAATGAGTTTATAGACAAACTGGCATGCAAGTTCTACAACTTTAGTATACGCGGCTCGCCGAGGACTGCTCAAATTGCCGGTTGAGACGAGAACTCGGTAATCACGCCCAAACACGGGCCCTTGCACCGAAAAACAGCAATGTTTTACTTAGAGCCCCGGCCACCGTGAATAATAGACTTTCCCGTCATCCCTCATCCCTCCAAACCCATCCCTATCCACCCTTCTGTCAACCCAGATGTCGCTAAGAAATTAGCGATATCAGGAGCACAGAAGTCTGCGTCTTATCTCGCGGCGAGCCCTCCCCACCGCGCTGCTTACAAGCGCGGTGGGCGGGGCTTGCTAACGGACCTCGACGGAGTATAATTAGCCAGCGATCAGTAAAATCGAGAACAGCACTAATGCTGCGCTCGAGTCGTCTCTTGCCTCCCTTGCTCCGGCAGACGAAGCAGGACCTAGCAAGCCAAGCGTATCTTGATGCCACTGCCATTTCAACCCTCACTGAGACTATCAGTCTCCCCTTTTTACACTGTGTGCGTCTTTCTGCGTGGTATGAAAGCGGTATGAATGCGTGTGTGATAAAACCAAAGAATCGTGGAATGGGGTTTTTCCTACTGTTTTCCCCATGTTACTTACCCTCACCATCCCTTCCTGGAAAGCAAGTTACCAGTTCTATTGCCATCCGTGAGTAATTCTAAATACTCTTGAAAGGGAAAACCTAAGAAAGATCAGTTGTGTAGCGGGATAGCACCTACCTACTTAGGGAAACACGGCCGGGCATAATATCAGCCCATTTTGATCGAGTAGCGCATGCTGGGGGGCCTCAGAGACGCCCTGTTGTGGCGTTCGTAGCCCGCTAGTTTGTATATACTTAGGTTAGGTTAAGCCGTGTATATAGTAGATTAGGTGTACATATAACCATGTAATTACCAAATAAATGTTGATTGATTGATTGACTTATAAACCCTCTGGCCAGAGGCCCTCGGGTTTGTAACATTGTCGCCCTCAGGGCATAAACATCTACTTAATACCCTTGGTACATAAATAACTATTACGCACTAGGTAGTGTGTAAAAACATTAAACGCACTAATGTGTAAAATAAATTATTTTACGCAAATTAAAAGAAAACAGAATTTAATAAATTTTTATTAATGCATTTTGAAACTCTCATATTTGAAAAAAATTATAGTATGTCTATTATCAAACTTCCTATCTATATTTTAGTTAACATGTAACCTTCGTGAGCCATACAGACAATAGCCCCTCTTGAAATGTCATTATCGACATGCGATATCCATAATAAGAAGTATTTTCTGATGCATGCAGAAATGACATGATGATCGGTGCTCGCAAAAGCCTCCTTTTATATGCATTTTCATGCAAATAGTCCTACAGAAGCTAAGCGGCGCAAAAATATTCATACTCAAAATTTGACTCCTCTGAACGTAATTTGTTGACATTTTCTTAATTAGCCTTTATTAAGATAACGCTACATCACGTAGCGTTATTTACATCCAATGGCCACGACATTAATTCATGAATTTTGATTTGCAACCAGACACAAACCATCCAAAAGTTACTCAAATAATAAATAGTTTGGGTGTGTAATTGATGCATGCATTAGCGTGTAGTACGGATTTTAAATGTATAATACAAGAAAATAACATGACAAATATAGTTGAGGGACTTATTGATTCTTCACCTCAATTATTCGATTCCTCCTTAAACCGACGATAAGAAAGATTTCAAGTTAAAATTGATGGTCTTCTCTTTTTGTCTCGGCAAGATTCATGCGAAGCTTTTGAAATTGGCAATGAGCCTGCAAGTGTCTCGGAGATTTTACAGAGAAGAAAATTGAATTGTTCATTATGGTGCCACGTTTTTACTATATTCTGTGCGGAAATCTAAAAAAGCTGCAATTAAATAAAACAAGTGGTTTGTATTTGACCTATTGATAAAGAATATTTAAAATAACTTGGAACTCCATATTATTGAACTCAATCCGAAATTCTTTAGTGGCAGATAATTTTAACGCATAGAAAACGAGAATACAATCATGCATAGGACACTATCATACCCTTAATAGTTTAATTATTAATTAACCTGCCATGTTTCGTCTAACTTCATATTATTTTTCTAAGTGACAAGTCATGTACAACGAGTTAAAAACAAAATTCGTTGATGAATTCATGTCCCTAAACATAATTAAAAGCATTAATTATAACATGCAAAAACAGAAACACTGCATTAAACTAACAGTTGTCACAGCAAGATCAATCGTTGTTTTACATTAATTATACATTGCGGGAATAAAAATATAAATTTATATTTTTAGTTCAAAAATTAACAATAATACATTTAGCAAGATTTCGCAATTAATAGATTTATACCCTGCAGAAAATATCAGTTTGAATAAATTAGTCTCAACTTGTACTTCAGTTCGCTTTAAAAAGTATATAAATGTGTACAAACAAAAAAAAATGCATTTTCACAGACAAGTAGGCTGGAGTAAGAATTATCTGCCCTCATTAATTTCGAGTTTCTCTTAGAATAAAATAATTTTATTTTAACGGAACACTCTGTATTTTTGAAGTGAAAACTTCAAAAATTTTTTCTCGGGGTCGTTTGCAAAAACTACATGTATTTGCTCATATTTCTTAAAAGCTATTGCAATTACTATTAGCTACTTCCTCGGTTGTCGCCCTTATGTTGATATTATTTTTGTTATTTTAATCAACTTGCTTTTTGTGAATGAATTAATTTGCAGTATTTTTGTGAATAATCTTACTTGGACCGCTACTTGTTTTCCATCTTCCACCATCTATATACGGAATTTTTTTTATCACCTATTTTACCTAATTTTGTTGAGTTCTGTTCCTAATTTCTCCTTTCTTCGAATAATACAGATCTTTGTAATTTTTTCAGTTGATTCCATTCCAGATTTAAAATTTGTTATTTAAAGATTGTCTTTTTTCAAAATGGTGTCTTTATTCATATCGGTTTCCTATTTTCCTTTACCGTATTATTTGTGGTACACTGAGTTTGTTTATGTATTTTTCTTTGTTTCTTTTTCCATGCTATGACTGCATCTAGTACTAATGGATCCGATGATGGGATTTCTTGTTGGCTTCAATTAGCGGTTCCATTTCGGACTTATAATATGTTTTTGAAAGTTTGACTTTTTTCAAAATTTGGTCTATATTCATTTCGGTTTTCTATATCCATTCATCTTATTTGTGGTATACTGAGTTTGTTTATGTATTTTTCTTTGTTTCTTCTTACATGCTATGACTGCGTCTAGTACTAATGGGTCCAATTATGGGATTTCTTGCCGGCTTCAATTAGCGGGTCTATTTCGGATTTATAATATGTTTTTAAAAGTTTGACTTTTTTCAAATATTTGC
>MU188254.1:0-13088 GCA_016904865.1 Pissodes strobi | reverse complement strand
GTTCTATTTCGGATTTATAATATGTTTTTAAAAGTTTGACTTTTTTCAACTTCAGAACTTAAGCATTTTTAATACAAAAAAAATATATTTCGTATTTTCACAAACCTTATTGAAACTGGCAAAAATCAGAGAATGACGACTATTTTGTTTGGATATGTATAGAGTCGCGAGGATCGAAAAAACAGTGACGACAGTTCGATAGGAAATTTCTAGGGGAAAAGCTTTTTAAATGTTTCTCGTGATTTGAAAACTTCGGGAAAAATGAACTTTTCAGGGAAAACGTAAAAAACATCGAGTTTTAAGTCAAAACAATTAAGGGTTTGCTTCTTTCTCGAAAATCATTTTTGTTACTTTACGAGAATCTACGTCAAAAACTCTATTAGAAGACATTTTGGAAATTATGATGGTAGTTGAATTTAAACTTTTTGCCTTTTGAGATTTGACATGACAGGCCACCAGTTATGTTATTACTGGGAAATCCAATAATTTGGAGAGGGGAGACATAAGCAGATCATACCGAAAAAACGGATCGATCCGATTGAAAATGCCCAATTGGTGATTTTTTTGATTTTCACTTTGAAAACTTACTTTAAGCGTTCCTGCCAACGCCTAGCTATCTTCAAGAAATCAATCTTAGATTCGTAAACCTCGTCATCTTTTCTATAAAAAGGAGATTGGGAAATATGCGGAATTAGAATTTAAGTTGAAATATGCAGAAGATCGCAATATTTCGTCTGGATTTATTCCATTATGGGAAATTTGAAGGAATACATCTTCCAATATTTTGGCATTACGTTTAAGTTAAAATATGTAGATTTATACATTTAATTCCCTAAATCTCACTGAAAACGGCGTGAAGCCGGAAAAATGAGTGAGGATCGGGATATAAAGGCGAAAATTTCTAAATGAAAAAATTTTAGAGCAACATTTTAGGGAAGAGAAGATTTTATTGACAAAAAGTTCAAAAGTTGAAACTAGGAAATATGAAATAATATGAAAAAGCAAATTTTGAAAATAAATTTTTAAAGTTGCAAATAACCCAAAATACAAAATACATAAATACGAAAAAGGCCATTTTACAAATTGCACGCGAAATCGGAAAAAATTCTACTTAATAGACAAATTATTATTGTAAAGTACTGAGGAAATAAAATTCAAAGCTTTTAAAATCTACATATTACCACCACCAGGGGTCTAAGGGGTGACAGCATACATATAGCTGACTCAAATGACAACCTCACCTGTCGACCGAGTGATTACCGGTATAAGTAATTCCCTCTTGTTGGCCGACAGCTTCGGGTGGAGGAGCTGACAAGAGTGAGGGCACTTTCTTGTCCTTGGAAGGAGAAATCCTTCCTAAAGGCGGATGAAACTGTCTACCAGTTCGACGGCATGGAGATGCAGAAGGCAACGGGAAACCACTGCATTAAGGGTCCTCAGGACATCCCCAGTAAAATCTTAAGCATGATCGAGAAAAATCAAAACAAGGCTCCCAGTACCCGGCAGCCCTTTAGAGGGCAGGGGGTGCTAAGAATCCCCGGGTGGGTCATGAAAAAGATAGCGGCATGGAATGTTCGCAGTTTGGAGAGACTGGAGAAATGAGAGTGGAAGATCATTACATTTATTATTCCCTGCAATGATGGTGCGCGACATTTGAACGGTGTAGGTTTCTTGGTGGGACACAATATGAGTGCATCCGTCAAGAGTTTTGTGCCCATCTTTGACAGAGTGTGTATGTTACAGCTTAATACATCGCCGATAGCAAGTAATCTTATACAGGTTTATGCTGCCACGTGTGATGGTTCTGACGATGAAGTGGAAGTTTTTTTACGACGACGTTAAAAGAGCACTGAAATTGACCAAATCCTCGTAAGTTATTATAATCATGGGCGATCTTAATGCAAAAGGTAATGGTCGGAGAGAGGATATCGTGGGAGATTATGGCTTAGGTGCACCAAATGAGCGAGGAGATCGATAAATACAATTCTGCCAAGAAAATGACTTAATTGTAGGCAATACACATTTTAAACAACCTCCAAGGCGTCTATATACGTGGATTTCCAATACATATAGAAATGTAGGCAATCAAATAGATTTTATCATTATTAACAGAAGATTCAGGAAGACCATTCACAATACTCAGATTTATCCTGGTGCAAATGTTTTCACCGGCCGCTACATTGAAACTGAAACTGAAAAAGTACAAAAAGTGTCAGGCTCTACAGTGTATAGACACAAGAAGGCTTTTAGATCCAGCAATAAGAACAGAAGTGCAAGAAGAATTAAACTCCAGATTGGGTAGCATTAATCAAACAATAAACGAAGGTAATATCCGAAACACGTGGAGACAGATTAAAACATCCGTAGTAGAAGTTAGTCAAGCTAAGCTGAAAAGCAACTGAACTAAACACAAAGCTTGGATTACCGATGACATCCTGAAATTAATAGATCGCCGTAGATCATATAAAAATAAAGACTCTGACAGATACAAAGAGGTGCAAAAGGAAATGAGGGCTGAGATTAGACAAGCGAAGGAAGTTGACGGGGTAGTGCAATGAAATAGAGCAGTTATAAGCCAAACACGATTCAAACAGACAACTGGTCAATATAAAAAGATCAACAATAGCACTTTCATGAACGAGCAACAGCAAATTCTTAGTAGCCCAGAAGAACAACTACAGGAATGGAAAAAATATATTCAAAATCTCTTTGTAGATGGTAGGAGTTTTTCGCATAATATTACTCTGGATGACGGGTTAGATATCACTAAGGCAAAACTCTTACACGCTATATCAAGTGCAAAAAACGGAAAGGCACCAGGACCAGATGGAACACAAATAGAGGTTTTAAAAATATTGGAAGAAGACAGGGCCCTTGCACTTCCATTAAGCTTGCTCAACTGCATATACAATACCGAAGTAATTCCTAAAGACTGGCTCAGGTCAACATTTGTTGCTATACCAAAGAAGGCTAACTGCAAGTAGTGTAAAGATTACAGAACGATCAGCCTAATGAGCCATGTATTAGAGTTGTTTCTGAAAATCGTTCATTCCAGAATATAAACCAAATGCGAAGAAAATTTTGGCAAGTCTCAATTTGGTTTTAAAAGCGGTTTCGGTACAAGGGAGGCGCTGTTTAACGTCCAGGTTCTAATACAACGATATCGAGATGTATGCTTGCTTTGTGGATTACAAGAAGGCATTCGACACTGTTCAACACGACAACTTAATAGCTATACTGGACGATTTAGGCCTGGACGGACGAGACATTAGGATAATCACCAACTTGTATTGGAATCAGACAGCTGACATTAGAATTAACGGCCAGACATCTGAAGAAGTACCTATTATGAGAGGAGTCCGACAAGGCTGCGTGCTCTCTCCCCTTCTGTTTAATTTATATGCAGAAAACAATTTCAGAGAAGCCGTCGAAGACAGAACAGAGGGTATAATTGCTAATGGAATATCGTGGATGGACAGGGTGACGAATGAAGCGGTTCTACAGGGTATGAATAAACAAAGAGAGGTACTTAATGCCATAAAAAGAAGAAAGCTGGAGTACTTTGCCCACGTAATAAGATAATAGAGAAAAATAGAGGGAAAGCGTGGTCCTGGTCGCCGAAGAACATCTTGGCTCGAGAATCTTCGCCAATGGTATGGAGTAAACACCACGACACTCTTTAGGTAGGCTGTGGACAAAGTGAAGATCATGCGACTGATCGCCAATGTTGTAGGAGGACACGGCACTTGAAGAAGAAGAAGAAGAAGAAGATATTACCACTACTACTAGGTATTGGTCAATGTATAAACTAAAAAAAATGTATGTTCGAACAACAACAAATCGAAAACAGATTTCGAGTACTAAAATTTCAAAGAATCATAATTTATGATTACAAAAAATACTTTTAAAATAAAAATGTTGGAACAAAAAATGCTACTTTAAATTAAAAATTTTGAAACACAAATTCGAACTTGTAAAGAGAAAGGACAAACCGCTATTTACTACAGTACTTATAAACTAATTTACATATAAGAAAAGTAGACATCTAAATTATAGAAATTAAGATTTCTTATTGCGAACTATTTGTTAAGCACAAATATATCTCTTCACCCAAGTTTTTGCCTTCTTTATTATAGAGACGAGTTTCAAAAGAAGAAAACTAAAGAACTCGAGAATGGTGTTTCTCGATGCCGATAACACGTATATGGATAAAGCGAATTTATTAACTGAAATTTTTTTAAAATTATATAAGCAAAAAACGCAATAAAAAGTACAATATATTTGATTTCATACTACATAGTAATAAAGCAGAATAAGACTCTGTGTATTCTCTATAAGGCCTATCACATAAAGTATAGCATGTGATTACTCACCTCTATGTTTAGAATAATGCTATTTATTTTCTTATAATTTTAGTGAAGGTTAAGGGATACACAGATCTATGAATGATTCATAATTTATTAATTTGATTACATTTGAACTGGTTCTCATTGCTTTGTGAAACATGTTGGTGTCATTTCTTCGGTAATGTCCAAGACGGTATTCTCATCTTGATTTAATCGAGTCCAGTATATGCTAAAATTGAACATGTCAATTAAAAGTTTGTTTTAGGTGCATAGTCACAAGTTAGGAGTACACCTCTGACACCTATTAGCATAGATTGACTGCACAATGGTTGCTACTCAAATTAATAATATCTTACCTTACTAGTTATTCCAAACTTTTCATTCAGTCGAGGCATCCTTCGTGTGTTAATTCTAATGTTATAGTATAGCAAGTAATCCATATCTCTTGCTCGCATATATCATCGATTGCATTGTAATATGATTAGTTTTAATAATATACAGGGCCTAAAAATCAACGAATTGTTAATTGACAAAACGTAAACATGTAATTAGTTTTAGAATGCTTGTATATTTGTTAACTTAAGATATTTTATTATTGTATACATACCTGCATTATCGTGATGGATAACTCTTCTATCTTTAATTCCCTACATGGAATTATTATTTAATTGCTTATTTGAATTAAGTGATAAATGACCGGCAAATCGCTCGTTGTTTTCATTTTTATCAGTGGTCAGCTGGGATCTGACAGGTGTTCGTCTTCTTTTCTTAAAGTGTGGCCGGACTTGTCTTCGGAAAGCTTGAGGCGATTTCTCGTGAGTATCATGGTACAGAACGCGTAGAGCTCGGAGTAAATCGGAGTCCAGCTTCAGTGAATCAAGATTCGGAACGTACTTTTGTATTTTGACGGATTGTCAGAGGATATTGGTTTTTCTTCATCTGCGACTGACTTGACACTTCTACACGGCGCGACGACCGGAGCGGTCAGACCTGTGACAGAGGCCAAATTGAATAAGGATATATATATCCTTCGCCTTGTAAAAGGGATTTGAGTAATATCAATTTGTGATGGCTCGCCAACCTAATTAGGGTTGATAATGTAGTCCTGGTGACTTTGTTCGTGGTAATTTATCCGATGACGCCGGATTTGCAAATGCCTGCTTTGGTTCCATCTTTCGCCTAGATGATCTAGTTTATTAAACGCCATTTAGGCCATGATTAACGTAAGTTAATTCCTGAACATTTTGGAGGATTCCTCATCACTAAGTTCCTGGTATCACTGATCACTGATGCTCTGATTCGAATTGGAGATGTTATCTTGTAGTCACCCGACCTGGGAATGATCCCGTCTGGCTTATCACTCGGCGTGAGGAATGTGTAGTCCTGTACACTAGAGATCTGGGGATCCATATAGGAGCTTATCACTCGGCGTGAGGAATGTGTAGTCCTGTACACTAGAGATCTGGGGATCCATATAGGAGACACATCACGGCCAGTATATTTTAATTAAAATACATATAATCTGAATTTGATATCAATTTAATCTTAATCTAAAATAAGGGGGAAAATTCATGAATTTTCATTAGATATAAGTATTTTAAGACGAATTTATCTTAGAATTGGCTTTTAACCTTCACATAATTATTTGATCACATCTTAGCTTGAATGCTATAACCAAATTGTATATTTGTATATTGCAATGTGGGAGAATAAATTTCAGTTGATGAGATTATGATCGACAATTAGAGAATGTTCGGTACTCTGTATTCAATCTAATTTTATAATTGACCTTTATTCTAATATCATTTCTTTACTCGATCCTCTTCCATGTTGAACGTGTTGAGGACATTCTCAAATTGAAATCAAGTTCTCGATAGGTTAAATCTTTCAAATTACAAAGGGTGGGGTATTTTTCAATGGTATTTTTTAATTACATTTTTCATTTTCTTATTGATTAAAGGTTGTGTTCTATTGTCCAAGAGTGGATCTTGTTGACAAACCAAAGCATAAACATTTGATGATGAAGGTAGAGTCGATAAGTTAAACAGTCACTCAGTAGTTCTTAATTTAATAATCTACATAATAAAAAAACCAAATAGGTATTCTCACATCATAGTGTATTCAATTTATATTATTTAATAAATGGTTATTAGAAGAATCAAATGTGTGTCAGTATCTGTCAAAGCTATTGGTTTCTGATTTTCTTCCCAATTTAACATCTAGATAAAAAATTAGTGGCGTCCAAGATATTTGATTTAATATTATCAAGCTAAACCTTCGACGAACTCACCCCGTGCTCTCTGATGGACAGCTGCCGTTCGCCTTATGGCAATCTTAAAAGAAGGTAATTAACAACTTAACAACAATTTACGCCATAAAGAAAATAGCGCCCAATTACGTGAGGCTTGGTGATATTTTTTACTTTTGAGTTTTATTTAAATTTTTTTTAAATCTATAAAGCTTGACAGATGTTGAAACTCATATATTCTAACTAGTTTTTGTGAATGAACTATACAGCGTGGTATCAGGAACAATTATTTGCTATTTGATATCGACAAATTTAAATTTGATATATAGGAATCGACATATGTTGGAATGTTCTCCAAAAAAGTACATGTATGGATATAATATCATGGTTGTGATTTAGGTACTATAGGGTGATCCTCGACTGACAAATTTTTGTTTTGAACAATTTGATATTAGTTTCTGACTTGCCTTTATATATTATTGAATTATTAGTGCCATTGGCTGGTCAGTTGCTATTCTGTGAAATTTTAGGGAGTATTGCTCAAATATTGTTATACAGGGTGGTCACTGTATGTACAGATGGTATAGTGAGTACATAATATTTTGATAGAAACATTCGTTGAGCATTTATTGCATTGCTAGCGGTGTATCCAATATTTTATTGATCTTTACATTTGACTTTCTCATCATTCAACTAGATTGTCTTTAACCTATTCTGATATTTCTGTATTTCCTTAAATTATTTGGTATTGTGAATCATTCATTGAATCTGATACGCACATTTAGAAACATGGAGCCTGAAACATTTGCGGTTAATCACTTACATGATTTTGAGGTAGCTTATGAACTAGCCATTCGTAAAACTAAAACTACTCGTAACTTAAATGATCAGAGGAAAATTTTAAAAAGATTACTAGCGAAGGAAAAGAATAAGCCTGGATGTATGATTGATTTATGTTCATATACTTTTGACTTCCAAAAGGAACAAAATGAAATTGAAAGGACCTTCGATCAAATTACAGAAGCTATAATAGATTTTGCTGACTCGGGTGATCCAAATGACACTATTTTTGCTAGAATTAAATCTAGAATTTCTCATGTCTTTTTAAGAGTTTTAAACTTAGAAAAATTTCTGCATATACCAGACATCATTGAGAATGACATGCATGATGCAATCGAAAGTTATTTTAATGAAGCACATGCTACCTGTTTGAAAATTGAAGGTGATCTTTATGAGGGTATTAAAGATGATAAAGTTAATACGGGAACAAATGTTGCACAATCAGCACCCATCATTAACGTTGCAGCCCCTGTTGTTTCATGTTCTGGAAATTCAATTCCAATTTCACAGTGGGGAATAAAATTTAATGGAGATCCGAAACAGGTTTATTCATTTCTTGAGCGAGTTACTGAATTAGCGCATGCGCGTAAAGTTTCGAATGATGATCTTTTTAATTCGGCAATTGAACTGTTTGTAGGAGATGCTTTTGCCTGGTACAGGTCAATCAAGAGCACAGTAAATAATTGGGTGGACTTGGTTAATTTATTAAAAAAAGATTTTTTACATTCTGATGCTGAAGATCAGATATGGGAACAGATTAAGTCACGTAAACAAAAGAAAAATGAGGTTGTCGCGATTTTTATTGCACACATGGAAACTTTGTTTAGTCGCTTATCACGACCACCATCTGAAGTTAGTAAAGTTAAACATTTAAGGCAGAATTTATTACCTGAATATATTTCACAACTTGCTCTACTAGATATATCGAGTATTGTTGAGCTAAGTGCTCATTGTAGGAAATTAGAAGAAGCGAACTATTTAAAAAATAAACATAAACAATGTGAAGTTCTAGAGATTGATGACCAAGCTTCGGGTAACAATCAGTCTAGATTTAAACCTAATAATAAAAATTATTCTGATGATAAAAATAAGAAGTTTCATAATAAAAATAAACCTAAGAATGATGAATTCTCTCATTCTCAAAAGAAAGTTATCACTTGTTGGAATTGTGGCTTAGCCAATCATTCTTTTCGTGACTGTAGAATCAAGAGAAAGATTTTTTGTTTTAAGTGCGGAGCACCAAATGTTAAATCTAATGATTGCAAACAATGTTCAAAAAACTAAGCAAAGGTGGTATGCAATTTGGCCGACATACTAAACCTAATTCAGAGGCCATTATCAAGTATAAGCCTAATTATTTTAATATGAATAACTGGCAAAGTTGGTTAAAATTTATTTCTGAATTTTATAAAAATTCTCGTACTTCAGTTGTGACTTCAAATGAACAAGCTTCACCTCTCTTTGTTAAAAAATCTTCTGATAATAGACCGTACATATCAGTTAAACTTTTCGATCAAAATATAATAGTGTTGTTAGATTCTGGAGCGACAATTTCAATTGTTGGTTCAGCAGGTATGCCAATCTTGAAAAAATGTAGAGTTAAAATTAATTCTGATTCTTCTCGTGATATTTCTACTGCTGATGGAACACAACAAAAAGTTTTAGGTACAGTGGACTTGCCAATTTATATTAGTGATAAGTGTAAGATTATTAAGTGTTTAGTTGTGCCTTCATTACCTCAAGCATTTATTTTCGGTTGTGATTTCGCTAAGGAGTTTGAGATTTTAGTGAATTTTAGTAGTGACTCGTGGCATATTCAAAGTGATTTAGCTCAGTGTAAGTTAAATGTGTCGGAAAATTATAGTGATAATAACTTAAATGATTATTTATATTCACTTGATGATTTATCTTTTGAACAGAGAAGACAAGCTGAAGAAGTTATAAAGTCTTTTAATGAAATTAGTAGTGAAGATCGTTTAGGAAGAACAAACAAAATTGCACTTTCTATAGATACTGGGGATGCGAAGCCAGTTAAAAAAAGACCTTATGTGATGTCACCATACATGCAAAAAATATTGAACGATGAACTTGATGAAATGCTGAAACTAGGAGTCGTAGAGCCATCCAATAGTCCTTGGTGCTTACCTGTGATGTTAGTAAAGAAAAAGACTGGGGAATATAGATTGGTTTATGACGCTCGTGAGCTCAATAATTTAACTCGACATGATTCATACCCATTACAGAATGTAGATCGAATTTTAAATTCACTACGAGGCGCTAAGTTCATCAGTTCGATTGATTTGAGGAAAGCGTTCTGGCAAATTCCGCTTGACCCTGCGTCTAGAGAAAAGACTGCATTCAGTGTAGTAGGTCGTGGGCAATTCCAATTTGTTACCATGCCATTTGGACTTTGCAATGCTGCACAGACTCAGCAGCGATTGGTTGATGCTATTTTTGGGCCAGAATATGAGCCAAAAATCTTTTCCTTTGTCGACGACATTATTTTAACAGGATCAACTTTTGAAGAGCATATAAAACTATTGACATTGGTCAAGGAAAAACTAAAAGAAGCCAATTTAACTGTACACCTGAATAAGTGTGATTTCTTCAAAACGTCGTTAAAATTTCTAGGTTATATTGTTGGGAATAATTCATTGAGAACAGATCCGGAAAAAGTATCCACTATGGTTAATTATCCACGTCCGCGGACAACTACTGAAATAAAACGATTTATAGGTCTTTGTTCATGGTACCGAAGATTTATTAAAGATTTCTCCACTTTAGTAGCCCCAATAAACAATTTACTTAAGGGAAGAAAGAAAGGACAATCTATAGTATGGACAAATGATGCAGAGACTGCTTTTGTCAGAATTAAGGAATTGTTAGTGACAGCACCAATTTTATCTCAACCGGATTTTTCCAAAAAATTTACAATACAGTCTGATGCCTCGAATTATGGTGTAGGTGGAATTTTAACCCAGATCATTGATGGCGAGGAACGTGTGATCGCATACGCTAGTCGCTCACTGTCACGTGCAGAACGTAATTACCCTACGCTGGAAAAAGAACTCCTGGGTGTACTGTTTTGCATTGACAAATTTAAGCCTTATGTTGAAGGAGCGAAATTTAATGTTATAACAGACAATTATAGTTTATTGTGGTTGAATAATCTTAAAAATCCATCAGGGAAATTGGTCAGATGGGCAGTAAAACTTCGTCAGCACACCTTTGATTTAATTCACCGAAAAGGATCATTAAATGTTGTGGCAGATGCAATTTCTAGAATCCCTCAGGGAAGCGAAGAAGTAGCAGTTATCTATAATGTTGATGTTGATAGAATTGATCCATGGTTTGACAACTTGAGAACAAAAATACTAGAAGACCCGGATAAATACCCTCAATGGAAGGTAGAAAATGATTTCGTTTACAAATTTGTACCATCTCGTATAGCTATGCGTACAAATATTCCTGAATGGAAAATATTAGTTCCAAAACCACAAAGAAACGAGGTAATAAAAGCATGTCATGATCCACCTACTAGCGGACATCTTGGCTTTTATAAAACTTTAAATAGAGCCCAAGATCAATATTATTGGCCAATGATGCGGAGCGACGTCCTACGATACGTTCGTTCTTGTAGAAATTGTGGTGAGCAAAAAATGCCCAATACATCAAGCATGGGATTGATGGGCAAAGAAAAATCTGTTGAAATACCTTTCCAGATGTTAGGTGTCGATCTTGTCGGACCTTTTACTCGTTCAAAAAAGGGTAATAAATGGATACTTGTCATATCTGATTGGTTTTCTAAATATAGTCTCATATTTCCCCTACGGAGTTCAAAATCTCATGTGGTTAATAAATGTATCGAAAAAGTATTTTTGGAATACGCCGTTCCACAGATTATAGTGTGCGATAATGGACCGCAATTTATTAGTCATACTTTCAAAAGGCTATGTGAGTCATACGAAATACAGAGAATATGGTATACACCTTATTATTCTCCACAGTGTAATTTTGTTGAGAGAAATAACCGAACTATTGAAACAGTTTTAAGGAGTTATGTTAAGGAACATCAGTGTTGGGACGAAGAAATTTTGAAAATTCAACGGGCACTTAATTCTGCAAAACATGAAGTTACTGGATATACACCATCATTTTTAGTTTTTGGTAGACATACTCCGATTTCTGGAAAATTTTATGGAAACATTCGCCTCGAGGAGGACATGGAAGTAATTCCTGGAGATAGGGATGGTTACGCATCTAATCTAAAAGAGCTCTCTCACGTGTTTGTGGATGTGCGAAAGAAGTTGCATGCCGCATACGAGCGAAACGCTCGTTCATACAACCTCAGGAAGAGGGATGCATCCTTTAACGAAGGAGACTTGGTATGGCGACGCAACAAAGTACTTTCCGACGCAGCCAATAGATTTTCTGCGAAACTAGCTCCTAGGTATATTTTGTCGAAGGTCAGAAAAAAGATTTCGAATCTGGTTTACGATTTAGTTAACGAAAAAGATGGAACTAAGGCTGGTAAGTGGCATATCAAGGATATGAAAGTGTATAAAGGTGAAATTGAGTCTGAAGGATCAGAATCCGAAAATTAGTAGTTAAATCCTTTATACTTTCGTACTTACAACTTGTTGTATGTTTACTTGCGGAGTTACTATATTTAGTGCTCGCAATTTTTGCGTCTGCTGGTTTGGTGATAAATCTTATCATTGACCACCAGTTTTTTTGTTAATGCTTGCATGCGGTTATGAGAATAATTCGCATGAACGTATAACATTTGGCCAATGTTATTACGTTTACTCTGGTTGCATAAGCTATGCTCATTTTCATGTGAGATGAACCGGTAAATTATATATAGTTAGGATAAGTCTTATGTAGGATAGTATAGTTAGTTTAAACGTTTCCAATATCGGGACGAATTACCTTGAATGGTTAGCTTTAGCATGCTCTAGTAGCTGCGGGGATTGCAGTGTGAGTTGGTCATCTCACCTGGTCCTTTTCTATCTCTTATCGACTCCTGTTGTTTGGCATCGCAGTGTGTTGGACGAACAGTAGTATATTTTGCGTATTCAATGTTAGGGGAAAGTAATAGTGGTAGTTGTTTCCTTTTTCCATTTAGCTAAAAGGTGCAGTCCTTTGGTGGATAGGATACTCGTTGTGGATATATCCAACGACTCAGTCAATAACATTAGACAGGGAGGAGTCCTCAATGCCCATCATTCGGTACACATTTTATCCTGCACTTCTGTAACACATTCAGTGATCCAACTTCATGGATTCTTTTATTTGGTTTTCGTATATTTAGGGTTTTAGATATTAGTTATATTAACGAATGAAATACAACTATTTTCTTCGTATCCCAGTCACGTTATACGTGAAATCTCTTGGTAGGCACTCACTGATTTTGACTTCCCGATTATGACCTCTACTGATTTTGACCCCACACCGGGCGTATGATACGCGTTAGTTATCGAACCAAGTATGATATTTACACGTAATAATGTTGGCTGGCCAGCTGTCATATATGGTTTGATTAAATTTGAAACTATTTTCAAAAATAGTCTACCATGATAGCCTATTTTTTTTTCGGAGAGGGGTAGTATAGCATGTGATTACTCACCTCTATGTTTAGAATAATGCTATTT
>JAEQML010045183.1:0-65098 GCA_016904865.1 Pissodes strobi | reverse complement strand
TTTTGCAGCAAAATCCCATGGGACACGCAGTCGAAGGCCTTCGAGAGGTCACAGAATGTAGCACTGACATACTGTCCCCCCTGGAACGCCCCCGCCACATACTCAAGAAGGTTCAGCTCAGCAAGTGTGGTTGATTTGTTTGGTAAAAATCCAAACTGACTGTCAGTGAAAAGATTGTTATCATTAAAGTAGTTATACAGTTGGTTTTTTAGAAGAATTTCAAATACCTTAGACAACACAGGTACTAAGGATATGGGACGGTAATTGTTAGGGTTAGACCTGTCACCCTTTTTATATATCGGTACCACTTTAGCATTCTTAAGGCACGAAGGAAACGTACTGCTTTTAATACTCAGGTTGAGTCAAAGGAACCAACAAGACATTCCTAAGTGACTTCAGGAGGGGAACATTCATATCATACATATCCCTACTATGTTTATGTTTTAAGGATTCTATAGCATCTCTTACATCTATGAAAGTAACTTCTCTAAAAGCAAAAGTGGGTGTGTTGATATCTGGTGTTTGTAGATAGTCCCCTGGCTCCCGATAACTCGCTGGAATCTGAGTCAGAAACTCGTCCACGATGCCAGCAAAAAATGCATTAAAGTCATGAGCCTTAGGACTCTGCTCACCCTCTGCACTTCTGGCAACACCCCTGAACAGGTTTACAACCTCCCATGAAGTCCTGACCACACTTGAAGATGACATGATGTAGTGTGTAGGCAGATTTTTTTGCCTGTCTTATTTTCTTTCTATATTCCTTTTTACAGTCTATTGTTATTTGTTTGAGTTCTGCTGAGGGTCTATTTTTATGAAGATCTACTAAGAAATTTAAATTCTCTCTCATATTTTTGATATCCTCGTTAAACCACTGTATTTTTGTTTTATGTCGTTGACCCCTTGTTTGCTTAACAGGAAAACAATCCTTCATGGCCTTCAGAATTACGGATAAGAAACTATTGAAAGCAATATCTACATCGTCATCCCCGATTGCAGCCATAAAACCCCAATCCTGCCGCTCCATGCGCTCAAGCATTCTATTCACACCCTTTTTTGTAATCGGACGCTGTTCATTGCGTACCCAACCTGAACCACAATCACTCACGCCAACCAAAATATCCACAGCAAGATGGACTGACAGGAAAGGGTCATACACACTAGTGCTGTAGTTCAGAATGCTTCCAAAATTAATAAAAATGTTATCAATACAATTAACACTATTTGTTTTTTCAAATATAAGTTGATGCATATCGAATTCACTAAGCAGATCAATAAAATCTTTTTTTCTTTGGTTATTTGTGTTAAATAAAATATTAAAATCCCCGTTCAGAATCAAAAACTTATAACTACTTCTATGTGCAAACAAATACTCAAATACACGTAAAATAGTACTGATAAACACATTAAAATCTCCATCAGGAGCCCTATATACACTTAAGATTATTGTTTTAAAAAGTTTTAGTTCTACAGCTGCTAGTTCGCAATGGTATTCCAGTGACATATCTACTATGGCTTTTATGCTTTCACCATTTATCCCTGACCTGATCAGTATCATGGCACCTCCATGCCCCATTTGGCTTCTTGCAAAATATGATGAGACCTCAAAGTTCTCAATCTTCATTACGTCTACCTCTTCCCTTCTCAAATGGTGTTCGGTCAAGCATACCACACTATAGTTCTTACTATTTTCTTTCCCAGCGAGAGATACTTCTAACTCTTCTATCTTGTTCCTTATTGATCTGATATTTAGATAAAAGACATTTAGATCATGAACAGGGCGAGGTCCACTCACTGCATTGTTTTGGCCATCCTCCGTTCTTCGGCTTCCATTGGAAAGCGTCGTCGCAGGTTTCGAAAATGGTTTACCATAATACCAAACGGCCAGGCATGGGGTTTAGAAAAGTATCTATATATTCGGCGTTTACTCCGACCTTAAAAGAACTCTTTATGTGGTCTTTTTTGTTTTTAGTTTTTCACAGTCTGTATCCATTTGGAACGTATTTTTTAGGTGGTGCTTCATATCGGCAGCGGTGACGTTAGAGTGGTATCCAGATATGAATAACCAAGCCCTGGACGAAGCGACCAGCATAGTATCAGTCGCTTCTTGCCGTTTTGTGCCTCTAATTGGTTCTGGCCTGAAGATTTTCTGTGATTGGGTTATGTTGTTTCGAGCCTTTGACTTCTTGCCCTTTTTTTCGACAAGCGTCCAATTCTGGTCGTTGCTTTCATTTTCATCCAATTTTTCTTGATTATGCATGGTAATGTTGTTTTTGCTTTTGTGTTTAGCTAGAAACAATTTCCTAGCCTCACTTTCTGGGGAAAGCTGAACGTCACTCTGATCATCTGTTTGTAGTTCGGATGGATCTTCGTTCCGTGATCTGCTTGAAGCGCTGGTACCACTTCCGATCGGCGTTTGCGTCATGTTCAGTGGCATTTTCGAACCGCAATTGCGCGTTGTCTCAGGTCAGGGCAGCACCGCAACCGGTTCACTGGGTAGATTATTGTTTTGCACTCCGGTAGTGGTCGAATTTTGTCCGTCCGACGGGAGTGTAATTACTATCTTGATTATGTATTCCTGGATGTTTTTTTCGATGGTTGCAATCTTATCTGTTATGTTTTTTTCAACAGATCCCATTTTCTGACAAATTTTCTCCATGAAAATTTCCATATGGGTGTTCTGACTTCGTAGATCCCTGATATTTTGCTTTAGAATATCGATCTCTGCGTCTTTTACTGTCGTAGCCTCCAATATTTCTTTATTTACCTGGTCCTGGCGTGTGACCTTGACACAGCCCGCCTTTACTGCCGCTGGCGACTTGTAGCCCTGTTATTCTCAAGGCACATGAATTATGGTAACATGTTTGGCAACAGCAATGGCGGCGAACGGAAAGGATGCTAGTGGCGGGTCCGCCAAACAAATCTGTAGTTTGTGTAATAAAAGTGCCATAACAAACCCAATTACGTGTCCAAAGTGTTTATTAGTGTACCATGTTCGTTGCTGTGAAAACAAAAGTAAGATTTCTTCAGACGGTACCTTGTTATGCTGCCAAGAGGATGAAGAGCTGAACGACTCATTTACATCCGCCATTACGGTAGTCGATAGTGCGCATATCAAACTGATGACTCAAGAAGTAAGTTTTCTAAAGGAATTATTGGCCGAAAAGGACAAGATAATAGCTGACAAATGCACAATAATAGCCGATAAAGAACTGATAATTAGGATGTTGACGAATGATTTAAGCTCATTAAATCAAAGTTATCAAAAAATTGATGAACCCAGCCAATCCACTGCGCAGACAAAACCACCATACTAGCCAATCCATCATGTAAATAAACCCAGCCATTTAAATCCGGTTTTATCGCAGGACAAAAATAATTCAGCAAACAGAAATACCAAAAATAATAATAATGCCGGTAAACAAAAACAGACTGGCATGGGAGAATTTAGTTCAACGCAAGTATCCGCAGCCGTGCATGCGGCGAGTACTGCCGCGAAGTGTAGTGAAATAATCAATCTCGAAAATCCTAGTTTTTCGGAAAATATGGGCAGTGAAAATAGTGATGGTCCTTGGCTTCAGGCCGGTACCAAAAAACGTCGATCTAAGTTTGTGATGGGAAAAGGCTCTAGTGCGAGTTTAATTACGGTGCCTAAGATTGTTGACATACATGTTTACCGCTTACATCCAAACACAACGGTAGAAAGTATGCAAAGTTTTTTGAAGGGTAAGTTTCCCGAAGTTCGTAGTGAAAAACTTGAATCTAAACATCCTGATCAATACTCGTCTTTCAAGGTGAGTGTCCATCAAGATAACTTTTCTGATATAATGAACGCAGAAATCTGGCCAAGGGGTGCATGTGTAAATAAATTTTTTTACCCGCGGCAGCGGAATGCGTCCGCTCAATGATCTTTAATCCAGATTTTCTCCTTATTAACGTCCAAGGTCTTACTTGGGAAACTGTAGACAGTATTGAGTTAGAATATTTGCATAATTATGACATTGACATTATATGTTTGCAAGAAACTTGGGCAACTGCCAATAGTATTGACTCTTTGATGTTTAAGAACTATGATTTGGCTGCTTCCTTCTGTCGAACACGGCACATTCGTGGTGGTTGTGCTACGTGGCTGAAACAGGGTATAAATTTTAAAAATATTGACGTGTCACAGTTTTGTTGCGAAATAACAATAGAGTTATGCGCCGTCCAACTTGTTTTACAAGGAAAAACGGTGATTATTTTGAATTGTTACAGGTCTCCCAGCGGAGATTTTGATGTGTTCTTGTTGAACATTGAAAAATGTTTAGATTTTTTGTCTAGGAAAAGTAATTTTATGTATGTCTGCGGTGATCTTAATGTAAATAGTTATTTTAACAGTTGTGATAGGAACCTAAAAAAGTTAAATAATTGTTTTTCGTGTTTTAACCTTATTAATACTATCAAGTGGCCTACAAGAGTTACATACGATACTTGTAAAACTATTGATAATATATACACAAACGCTCTAAACCAGCCGTACACACATATAGCTATAGACAATACTTTTTCTGATCATCAGACAATATTATCAGAATGTAATATATGTCCTTATCGCACCACTACCACTGGAAGTAGGGATGTATTATTTTATGAAGGCAGGGTTTACTCTGATCAGGCAATTAATAGTTTTAAGTCAAAATTGCAAAACTTGTGCTGGGATGGTGTTTATAATCATTGCAGCATAGACGACGCCTTTAACACTTTCCATGATGTTTTTGTGAAAAACTTCATTCAAGAATTTCCCATAAAAAGACTCAAGAAACATCTAAACAAAAAGAGTTGGATCAATAATGAAATTAAGGTTTCAAGTCAAAATTTACAAGACTTAAATTTTTTGTCAAAATCTTTTCCAGAGTTAAAATGTTCATACAGAACAGCTAGAAACCGTCACCACTATCTGATCAAAAAAACAAAAAGGGAGTACTATCAGAGTAAAATATTTTCCTCTGATAATCCAAGTAAAATGGCATGGAGGGTGATTGGTGATATATCGGGTAAACAAAAAAAACAAAATCAAAATACGAGTATACGGCATAAGAACACAAAAATTGTAAATCCTGCAGAGGTTTGCGAGATATTTAATTCTTCTTTTATAAATGCACCACAGGAAATTTTAAAGAATATTAAAAAAAATCTATCATCAACAGATTTCACTAGTTTTATAAAAAAATGTGACAGCAGTTTTTTACTTAGTCCTATAACTGAGACTGAAATATTAAACATTTTTAAATATAAATTAAAAAATAAGTGGTCGGCGGGCAACGACGATATCCCCGTAAAAATATTAAAAAAAGTAGGAGAGGTGATAGCAAAACCTTTAACCTATTTAGTAAATTTGAGTTTTTCCTGTGGTAAGTTTCCTCAAAGACTGAAAACTGGTAAAGTCGTGCCAATTTTTAAAAAGGGGGACAAAGAATCCGTTGAAAATACAGACCAGTGGTGGTGTGTTCATCCTTCTCCAAGATTTTTGAGTACTCATTTTTAAATCAACTCTTAAGTTTTTTAGTTAAATTCAAGATTATCAGTCCCAATCAACACGGATTTCAGAGTGGAAAATCCACTGACAGTGCGATCAATGAATTTTATGAAAGGGTTTTGGAGAGGATGGAAGCTGGTCAGTGCCCTGTTGGGATCTTTTTAGATCTCAGTAGGGCGTTTGACTGTGTTAATATTAAACTCCTTTTGTTAAAACTTTATGAGTATGGAATTCGTGGGGTGCCTTTAGAGTGGGTCAAGTCTTTTTTAAGTAACAGGTCACAATATGTTTCAATGGATTTTGAGGAGAACCAGTCAAAATTTAAAATAAAATCTACAAATCAAAATACAAATACAGGGGTCCCTCAAGGATCAATATTAGGGCCCATCCTGTTTTTGTTATATGTGAATGAAATCTCGAATATTTTGACGGATGAAATGTCTCTTTTGGCTTTTGCAGATGATGATTCTTGTTTGGCATCCCACGAGTCTCTTGACACTCTCCAAAATATTTGCAATAACAACCTACAGCAACTTTTTTACTGGTGTAGTGATAACGATCTCCATCTTAACGCTGATAAGACTCAGGCAATATTTTTTCAAAGACCGCAACGCCAAAGGAATCCGCCACCAATAAAAATAAATAATAATAACATTAAATTCACAAAAACAGCAAAGTTCATGGGTGTCGAACTTGACAATTTCCTGTCATGGAAGCAACATTGTGAGATATTATGCTCAAAAATTAATCAAGTCTCTTATCAGTTTCGAAAATTAAGAAACGTATTAACACTAAGTCAAACACTGAGCTTATATCATGCCCAGGTTGGAAGCAGATTAACTTACGCTGTCCGTTTCTGGGGAAGTTCTACTTGTGCACCTGATGTTTTTATTTGTCAAAAGAAAATAATTAGAATAATTGCTGGCGTTTCACCATATCACTCTTGCAGGAAGTTATTTATAAACTATAATATTTTGACTGTCCCGTCGATTCTTATCTATCATTTGTGTATTTATGTGTTTGTGAACAAAGGTAAATTTTTACAAAATTCGACTTTACATGACTACAACTCACGTCATAAAAATGACTTTGTCATGCCTTATTGTAGACTTAATGTTACCAAAAATTCACCAAATGTCTTAGGTTTAAAGTTATATAATAGGTTACCTGCTATATTAAAGAATAGTAAGAGCCTGAATATATTTAAAGTGAAACTGAAAAGTTTGCTAGTGTCACAGTGCTTTTATACAGTGAATGAATTTTTAGATAAGTACGTAACGTAGGTGGTAGACTGCTTATAACTACTTAATGTAGTCTATTCTATTTTTTTATTTGACGATGTCGATAACATTGTAATTTTGTTTTTATGACGAATAAATGATTTGTATTTGTATTTGTATTTGTAAACTAAGCACTTAACACCGGCTTCTTTCACATTAGTTTTACAGTATCTACACTTTTTATTAGACTCCGATTCTGACGGCACGTCTTCAGTCGACGCCATTTTGTATTCCCATTTTCAATTCAGTGATATTATACAGCTTCTTCTTAATCAAATGGTGAATTCTTAAGACCATTTTTAGAACAGGTATTAAGCAATACGTGAGACTATTTGAAAGTCAAATTATCAAAGCGTTGTGCGTGAATAAATTTGGATCAATCGAACTACTAATACAGGGACCATCAGCGGAACAAAGAAAGATGGGAAAACTTTTCATCATCAATATCAATTAAATTTGAAATATAATAATTGCCAAAGTGATCTTTCAAAGAGAAAACGAAACACAGAGAAGAAGACTTGGAAATTCGAAGTAATTTATATGCTGAAAATGTCTGTAAATAGCACTGCTCATAAGTTATATAATTTGTTCATAATTGTAGGGTGTACGACTGTCATTTTGTATTTTCCTAATTTATCATTTTATTGAGCAGTTTTATGAAACTTAATTAAATTTGTCACTAGAACATAAAACTATAAAGTGCCCTGGCTCTAAACTAAACCACTCATCAGAGTAGCATACATTATAACAGTTCCAATAAAATATTGCTAGATTTAATTTCAGACAATAATATTGCTTTAGAAAATAATGATTTTGATTTGAATTTAGGAGAAATGTTGAAATGACAGCATTCGAAAATAATAATTTTGACCTAAATTCAGAAGAAAATATTAAAATTATATTTTGATATAATAATAATTTTGATTTAAATTTAAAAGAATATGAAAATATTGCTTTAGAAAATAATTTAAATTTGAAAGTAAATATTGAATGTGATATAATCACAAGGTTTAAATGATTTGACAAAATTTAGGAATTTTTTAATTTCAAACAAATGGTAATGTAGAGCACCCGCTAAAAAGATAATTTGATTCAACTTTTGAAGAACCTTCTTGTTCTCGAATTGATGAAAAATTAAATAATATTGAAAGTACTAGCTTAAACATATCAAACAACAGCTTTGATGATGGGGACTATATAATACTTTGTAGTCAAAAAAGTCCCGCATCAAAAACCTCTTCCATATTCATTATTAAATTCCAAATAAAACTATTTCTCTTAAGATTCTACCGCTAGGAATTTATTAACATTACCAATTATATCGAGCATTAATAAAATCCGTACGTAGCTATTTATTGTAATACCACATAACTCATTAAATTTAATGGGTAATAAAGTGCACAAAATTGTCATTAAGCTGCCAATAATTTATAGCCGATACATTATTTAAATAATAATGCTTATATGATGTACTGAACCATTATCATTTGCTGGACTATAATTAGCAGAGCTTCCCAAGTAATGTTGTTTTGTTTTATTAATACTTAATCATTAGGAAGATAATTGAATTCGTGATTATTCATGTGGGTAAATATATACTACTATACTATAGTAGTGTTTAAATGAAATCAACACCTTCAGTGTAAATTTACGAGTATATCGACGTCCTCTAGCTATATCGACAATAGGACCTCACTACAGTTAAAAATTAACATTTATGCCCTAATATAGAACATTAAACTGACGTGTACATAATCTGAAATTTATAGGCTTACCATCTTTCGGCAATAAGCCAACAAGCAGAAATACATTAGTAAGCTAATATATTCATTATATCTCTTATATTCCTGAAATATTTCACGCTATACATTTGAGCAGGAAATAAACGATGGGGTATATAATATTTAGTATAGAGGGAACAATCACACAAATTAACTGAATAATACTAGATCACGCAAATAATTAAATATGCATATTTAGTATGAATAATTAATAAGTTTCAAAGTATGGCTGTTAATAATAAATTAAATATCAAGGTAACATTATTTTACACGAGGCAAAAATGTATAAGGAAAAATTAAAAATATCTTTCGAAGGTCAGTAAAATTATCTAACGCTATAAACAGATAAGGTAGGGGATAATGATAATTTAAAATTAAAATGTAAACTAAAACAGTATTGCTCTGCTTCCAAAGAAATGAATCTTTCTCAAGCAAGAATAATTAAAATATCTTGCATTTTCAAAAAATAACGGTACCAACAGACTCCAGGCGATTACAACGTCTGTATCATAATATTATTATAATGTAGATTTTAAAATAATATTATTTTTCAAACATTTCATGCTACAATTAAATAAATTCGTGCACATGTGGTAAAATATATGAATGCAAATTTAAAACCGCATTTATCTTAAAAGCAACCGTTCAACGAGCTGATGTGGCAACGGAGCCCATTATCTATATTTAGAGCTGTCAACGTCTGTTTTGCGGATCCGGATTTCTCTTGCAAGCCTTTTTAGCTTAGAAATGGGACTATTCTTATGTATGTAGTAGAGTTTTTGCACTGAATGTTCGAAGTTTTAGTTTTATACCTGTCTTTGGCATATTTAAGTAGATGTAAAGCACAGGTTCTCAGTTCTCGTTCTTTCCCGGTCACCCTGCATTATTTGAAACCATTATCCTACCACCTGATTTTACGTCGCTAGTCCCCTACCTATTTTCAAACCATTATCTCCCTATTTAACTTCATGTCTTTATCCCCACCTAACTTCACACTACTGTCCCTCTACTCAACCTACTCCGCTCATTTCCTTATTCCCACCTTTATTGAAACACATGTTTCAATAAAGTGATAGTATTAGAGATTTACTAAAAAACAAATATGTATAGACATAAACGAGAATTATGTTCTTTTCTACCCAAATTTCAACAAGACAAAATTAAATGATTTGCACAATTGAGGGCTGAAGAAGAATTTACTAACATCCAGATTCCAACCTGTGAATCAAAGCTGAAACGAAAGTATTATTTAAAAATGAACTGCTGTCCTTCATCAAATCCTATGCTATCTCATATGCGTGGGGAAAAGTAAATTTACGTTGGAAAAATTAAAAATAATTCCGTTAAAATATTTAATAAAACACGCAACTTCCTTTGAACTCTTAGATGCCTGGAAGAACATTCCTCCATTATATAAATTTTCAGCAGCAAATAAAACTGCCTTGCTTCATTGATTATAACCGGTCTGACTGCTGGTCATACTTTGATGGGCCAATATAAGAAATGCAGACAAATGCATTTGACTAAAATGAATTAATTGTATTACAGATTTTGCCATATATTAAGTCATAGAAATAAAATTTACAAAAGCTGCTTTTCAATATTTTAATTCTTTCAACAAGATGGTGGTAGTGAAGAACATTTTCATCCATCGCATTGCCGTTTAACATTAAACCCTATGTACTTCACATCTCCACTGTTTCGTATAGACAGCAAAACAGATAGAATGACATACAACAAAAACAGCAAAACAGGCAGTAAAAACAGAAAAACAGACATAAAAACAGCAAAACAGACAACAAAAAGAAAATAGCGAAGCAAACAAGAAAAACAGCAAAACAGATAGTAAAAGCAGCAAAATAGATAGTAAAAACAGCAAAAAAAGATGAGACATCAAAAACAGGAAAAACAACAAAAACATTATCCGTTATTTATTACAATACCAGTTTTCTATTCTAAACAAACTTAAAAATATTCTTTGTTCATCTTCATCTTCTTTTACTACAGGAATCTGAATATTACCATGTTTCAATTTTACTGAAAAATTAAATTGTCTTTAATGTGGACAATATGCATTATTTAATCTCTAACGCATTAAACATAGATATTTCAACAAAAATTTGGTATAACAATTTCTTCATTCTTTATATTTCCTAAACAAATGGAGCAGATTTCTTCCAGCTTAACCATGTAGATGTTTTCTTATTATGTTTTTGCGCAATTTTAGTAGGAGGATTTTGTTGTTTCATTTTTTGTTGAATATTGCAAGCGTAATACCGATAAATTCCAAGTTACACCAATACCAATGTTATATCCGACCATGATAAGAGTATCCTCTCACCACTTTAAGTAGGGGGGTCATGGTTTGAAAATAGGTAGCGTGCTTAGCGACGTGAAGTTAGGTGGGAGGATACATAGCGAAAGAGCGGGAGCTGAGATTGAACCTGTGCCTTACATTTACTTATTTAACGAGGTGCTGGACCTAAGTTTCATGAAAGTTTTAGGATCATATTTAGTTGTCTTCTTGAGTAGATAGGCTAGAGGCATACCGGAATGAATTGCATTATTTTCTCTACAAGGATATTACCACCGAGGATAGCGCTACAAACAGAAAAGAAAATAGTATATTGCCACCTGCTCATCACTAAGTTTAGTCTCAAAAAGAACTATTAATAATAATAATAATAATAATAATAATAATAATAATAATAATATTAGAATGATCAACAGAAATCGGAGTAAAATATAGGAGACACGCGCAACCTGCAGTCGGTCTTGGGGCCCAGGCTCTAATGACTTTGAAATTCATGAAAAAGTTATGATGGTAAAAGGATCGAATTACAAATTTTCAAAACGTTCTATTTAACTTCATTCATGAGAACATAGACAGCAACAGAATAGTGGTTGGGCTATTATTCGATCTCTCAAGGGCGTTTGACTCCCTGGATCTCGAGACCGAAAACTGCAAGTCAGGATTGGCCAGGAGATGTCGGATGGTTTTGATGTCGACATGGGAACTCCCCAAGGATCGGTCTTGGCCCTGTTGTTCATAAATGACCTGAAACTGCAAGCTATGACAATTAAATTTGCTGATGATACGTATGTGGCTATTGCAGCAAGATCTGAAGAGGAAATAAATTCCCAAATTAAAAAGGTATGCGAAGGGATGAGTGCTTGGTGTTCCAGAAGCAAACTACTATTAAATGAGTCAAAAACTATCTCAGTACATTTCTTCAACTGAAAACCCAAAATCCAGGTGGATATATTTCAATCTGAAGTAAAATTTCTCGGACCATATCTGGACAGTCAACTACACTGGGACAATCACATTGAACATGTCTGTGGCAAACTCGATAAAGCATACTTTGCTCTACTTAATTAAAGCAAAATGTAGGTAAAAACTTTGATGACCTCATATTATGCTCTTGTTTATCCACACTTGACATACAACATAATTCCATGGGGTCAAGGTAGATTCATACAAAGAGTGTTTGTTCTGCAGAAAAAAATAATAAGACTGATATGTGATATGACTGACATGCCTTCGAAGAAAACAAGCCTCTGACGGTGATATCAATCTATGTTTATAAATGTGCAACCTATGCATACTCACATATTGAGGACTTTCCAAACCACTGGTGAGCACAGCAGGTATGGTACGCGACGTGGTAATGAATTGTCCTTCCCCATACACAGGTCTTCCCTCATCCAAACATCCCCAAAATACGGCTGCATAAAAATATACAACGGGCTGCCCAGAGAAGTGAAGGGCTGCACCATGTTTGGAGTGTTTAAGAGTAAACTCAAAAGCTTTCTTCTGTCAAAGTGTTTTTATTTAATTAATGACTACCTAGGTTAAGTATAGAATGAGCAAATTCCTTTTATGGGTATACATATATTTTCTACTAACTATGATCCTCGTTATTTTTTATTGTCTAACTGTTGGGGCTTTTACCTTTGTCATTGTATCTTGTCCCCTATACACTTGATTTTAACATATGCTAGGTCGCTTTTATTTTAAGTATTGTTTAATTGTTATATACCTCAGCGTTAGGATATATTAAGACAACGCTATGTTCATTTTGTGAATCATTTAATGAATCGGTAAATAAATGAATAAATAAATAAACAAATATTAGTATACTCGGATGTGAAGTAATGACAGATGATCTAAAAAATCACTGCACAACAACACACCAATCCATTTCTAGTGAAATATTTGACACAAGGTAGCTTGAAACATTTATATTATTGCCATGTAATATCATAACTTTGCTGCAGTGCTAGTGCAATAATTTCATGCTGGATCTTGTTAACTTGCATTAATTTCTTAGCTTGAACTAGCCATGAGCCAGTCCTTAACCTATGGTTAAGTTAATTTTACACAACTTTGAGAAGTATGACACATTTTATAATTTTAAAAAGTTTCAATTATTAGGTTTGTTCTAGCATCTACGAAAGTCAAGCCTTCGGAGTTTGCGCATTGCAATATAAGCGACATTTAAATCGCGATGCGCAAACTACGGAATTTTGGATTTGGTTTGGTTTGGGTTTAAATCGCTGCTAGAACAAAACTATTACAAACTTTCAAAACATTCTATTTAACTGATCTGAGTATGTTTCGATGTGAACTAATGACAGATGATCTTTAAAAAATCACTGCACGACACACTGTTTCCTGGAAAACATAAGGTAGCTTTTTCATAAATTCTAACAAAGGATTACACGGACAATTATAATTTTGTCATATAATAACATCTTTGCTGCATTGCTAGTGCAACAATTTGACGCTGGATCTTAATAACCTGCTTTAATTACTTAGCTTTAACTAGGCATAGGCCAGTCAGGTAAACATAACCTATGGTTAATTTAATTTTACACAACTTTGAGAAGTATGACACACGTTTTATAATTTTAAAATGTTCCAATTATTATAAGTTTTTAAAACGTTTTATGTAACTGATCTAAGTATGTTTAGATGTGAGTTAATGACAGATGATATTAAAAAATCACTGCACAACAACACACCATTTCATGAGGAACATAAGGTAGCTCTTTCAAAGATTCTAATAAAGAATTACACGGAACAATTATAATGTTGCCGTATAATAACATAACTTTGCTGCATTGCTAGGGCATTTCTTCCACGCTAGGTCTTATTAAACTGCTTTAATATCTTAGCTTTAACCAGCCATAGGCCACTGAGGTAAACATAACCTATGGTTAATTTAATTTCACACAACTTTGGGTAGTGTGACGCACATTTTATAATTTCCAAAAGTACATAAAATATTGAAAGCGGTACAGCTCTAATTGAAACACTGAAACTATCTGTGTATATTAATGAGTATGCTTTTATAGGTAAATGGTTTATTGTAACTAGAAATTTCGTTGTGCTTGCCGGCATGAGTAACTGCATAGCTCTAATTTGTGCTGACAAAGTTATGCCTGGGGGACGATGCGCTTTTATGAGTCGCATACCCTTAAACATCATAATTAGTTATTGGACAATATTTTGTACTTACATATATTTCTTCAAAATGTTATATGGATGGACTCACCTAAAATAAAAGAGAAAACATCATGATCTTAATATCCAATTATTAAAATTGTGTAACTAGCTTGACAAGGAAGCTAGATTATGCCTTGATAGCCTCATATCTTGGTAAGACATAATTAGATTTTTACGAAATTGTTCATCAAATTTAATAACCAGAATCAGGCGTGCATGAACTGTGAATAACCGTCGGACAAATCATGACCATACTTATTTCGACGGATGTTCACAAAATGGATATTTGGCGCAAACTGCTTACTTGTTTATAAATAACGTAAAGATTTAAAAAGACTTCAGCAATCTGTTCAAAATACAAAGATCATTGATTTTTTTACTGTAAATTTTAATATGGTGCGCTGGAAATGCTTCGGATATATTTTATATAGAAGAGCATGCAAGTATTTAATAATTTCTCTTGAGACCAAAAACATATAACACAAAAATGCAATAAAGCGAGCACCTTAAATGAAACAAATGTAGTATAAATACTTTGGAACATAAGCAGCCCAGGAGTGTAAAAATGTATGGGCATGGTAACCAATTTTTAAAAATATTGTTAAACTCATAACAATTTGGTAAGAGCTTTAAAAGAAAAATTGCCAATAAATTGTTAAAAAATATATTAATAAAAACTAGTATTTGTCAAGATAATTTTAGTGTGTTGCGAGTGTATTCTTCGCTAAAACTGCATATTTGCCTAAGACCCAATTATTTTTAACTTGCTAGAGGCTATTAAGAAACAGGCCGAATATTTACTAAATTTAACATAACTTTAAAAAGTATGACTCACATTTTATAATTCAAAACTAGATGGTAGAAAACTCCACAATTCTCGTCAAAATCCTACAATTATCTGTGAATATAAATAAAACCAACATGGCCAATGTTCCTGTTTAAGTACCACAAAATTGCGATAGAGTAATTCCTTCTCTTTATATCTTCCTTTATGGTTGAATGATTTATTGGAACGAGAAAATGAAATGCGTTTGCCGGAAGCGCTTCGGATAGATATCGTGGAAAATTGAGTTTCTTTAGGCTTACTTAATTGCTTTTTGCTATATGAGTAAATTTTCATTATTGCCTTCCTAGAACATAAACCTATATGAGGGAAACCCAAGCAAAATTAACTCTATAAAAAGGAAAACTAGAAAATTCAGCTCGGTTGCTTTTTCCCATTAATAATGAGGAAAATCGATTATTAAATTTTCCCATTTGCTTTTAACTAGTTAGTATAATTAAAGTTTAATTATCAATATAAATAATTGGTGATTATGCGAGCCCTTTGTCATTTTATAGTACACCTTTAATTATGAAATACGATAAGCATGGTTATAAACATAATTAGCTCCAACATTTTATGATGTTTTAGACTCAGTATGTTTAAGAAGCATCATTAAGAGGATTTATTAAATTAGTTAAGAAGTTTTAATGGTGATTTATTTGATCAAAACAGTTTTTAGTTTGTTAAAAAGTCCTTTTTGAAGCATGTGTCTGGAAAAGTACTATCATACTTTAATTAAAAATCGGGATCGGAAGCTTCACCCTCAAAGGGATTAAGTTTCAATCAACTTTGTCACCCGAATAGATCATGGATCTTTGAAAGTGTAAACAATGGGAGGAGTATTAGGGCCATCTCAACTAAGGGCCACACAAAGGGAATTCTATCCAATCAGACTGCGTTCATCCATAATCAGCTGCTGTCGCTTTAGACCGCCCGCTATTGTTTAATATATATGTATAGACCGATTTGTAATGAACATGTTTGCTTCTGGAAATTATTTATATTTCAATACTTAACAACTTGTTTAAACGAACCATATTAGAGACGTAACGTTGACTAAAGACCCAGTAACTAATTGAAGGGATATGGAGCAATGTACATACTATTAAATCAACAGAGACAGGTCTCATTAAGTCGCTCACCTGCCCAGAAAAAAATGTCCTTAAGAGAAACCGAAATCTGTTTTATTGCCCTCTAACTTTTAGTTTAAGGTGTAACTTTTATTATTGTTGATCATTAACTGAATCGTGTTCAGTAAATCCGTCGCTGAGGTAGCAATCCTAAATAAACCTCGTCGGCCAAAGGAACGAAAATAGAAAAAAGAAAGCTTTGCGAGCAAAGCAATCTCTTTCTCGCCTCGCCGAAATATATTAAGAGAAGTTTGTGGGCAAATATTTGATTTCGATTACTCAGAAAATACTATGCCGCCGGTACACCTTCCGGCGCTCTTTAATAAATAATTCGCTGATTAAATCGTATGTCGATAAGTGTAAAACCTTTTAGCGGCCATTAATATTAGTAAAATAAAATTCAGATATAGATCGAACCATCCAGATAATGATGTGACCCATCACTGCATATGATTATAAAGGCAAATTGTTAATGAAAATGAAACATAGTATGTGAAGCTGAACCAATATTGGAGTAGGTGTAAAGGTTATGTTCCAGACCAAAAAAAAATATATCACTAGTGATCCCTAGTTCTCCTACCACTAGTTCCTATAAAACACCAAAGACAACAACATAGATAGCAAAAACAGCAAAATAAACAGCAAATATAGCAAAACAGCCAGCAAAACAGGAAACAGACAGCAAAAACAGCAGTTTCTCTCCGTTTTGCTGTTCTTGCTGTCTGTTTTGCTATTTTTGCTGTCTGTTTTGTTGTTTTTACTGTATATTTTACTGTGTTTTGGGAACAAGGGTGGTGTAGGGGGACTAGGGACCACTAGTGATCTTTTTTTGGCCCAGAACATAATCTTTAGACCTACTTATTGGACTGTTACGATAATCTGTTATTGACAGAAAAAATATCAGGTCCATACTTAGTCCTGTTACGCACTCATTAAAGTTGGTTTACAATGGTTGAGGAAATGAATCTGTATGTATTCTGACGGATGATGATCTTTTTTAAATAAATATCCTTGAACAATTGTACTTGGGCATTCGGCAAAAGCTTGCAGCATTATGAACCTTAAAGTTGCAACGGTTAGCAGATTTTATGATATAAATAGTCAAGCGAACCATTAGTTTAGCAAACTTTTGTCTCTCACCAATTCCGCTCACCCACTGCGATCCACAGGGACGTAGTACGTGCTCTAACCACATCCTAATCTTGTGACCCAACTCGAGAAGTGCAGGTCACAGAAACGCATTTCTTGAGAGGTACCCGCCTAAAGTACTAAATGTACTAAATGAAAAACTTTTTTATTCCATGCATACATTTAATCCAAAAGGACATCTTAATCAGGGTAACAGAGCGCTTTTGGCTATAGCCATCATCAGTGTTACCTGCAAAGTGAGTAAAAGAACCACCCATTAGAGGAAACCAGCAAATGCTGTAAAATTTTGGGTTGAACAAAGAAAATATTTGCAAATGGAGTAACCTATGGCGAAAATAAAAAAGAAGTTTGAATTTTAAATTTGAATTTTTGAATTCTGAATTTATTAAGATAAAAAATGATGATTAAAACTGTAAAATAAAAAGATAATTTTATTTTTTATGTGATTTTAAGCACAGCATTTTTTTTTCACTTACTTGTCAGTTGGAAGAAAAGAACAAATCCACAAGAGGAACAAACTACATCAAAACGACCACGGTCACATCAAAATTTAAATAACACTTTACATTTTAAGAAAGGTTCACATAATTAAAACGTTTAACAAATTAAGAGACCGACGCCGACGTGGGAACCACGTTTTGATGGAACGACAAACATGTCACATGTCTCAGTTGACAAGTTTGACAAGTAAACCGAAGACCGCAGACGCAAATTTGAAAACAAAGTAATGCAAGAGAGAGGAAAAGTGTTAAATATCTTATTTCACAAAACTTTACTTAAATTATAGAGGAAATACCACTGTGCCAGACCAGACCCAACAAACTGATTTTAAAAGGTCTGAGACAAACTACATTTATTTGAAAGGTTTTTGATTTAAATTGGTTAACCAGGTAGGTGTAAAAAAGTTTGAATGAAAAATACTTAATTAAGTGTGTTGCTAGTGAAATACTAGAGAGAGGATATTAACCTAAGTTAACCCCATTCGAAGAAAAAAGGAAAACTTACTTATTAGGAGAACAAATTAGCCTGGGCTAGTTCAACTCGGAGAACTGAAAGAGTTGAAAATCAGAAAGAGCTTAACTATTTAAGATGATATTAGCTTGGGCCAGCACTACTCCATGAAATAGGAAGAACAAGAAAAGCTTAACTAATTAAGAGAAGAGATTAGCCTGGGCGAATTCTACTCAAGGAAATGAAAAAAGGAAAGAGAGGAAGAACTTAACTAACTAAGAGAAGAGCTAGCCTGGACTAACTGCACTCAAGAAAATGGAAAGAAAAGAAAGAAAAGAAAAGCTAAACTAATAAGGAGAAAAAACTGGCCTGAGCTACCTCAACTAGATAAAAATAAATTTAATTCTCTTATTCTATAAGTATTAAAAAGTTATTTTTTTTATATATTTTTTGAGGGAAAGAAAGTACTTAATTAAGTAAAAGGGTTAAGGGTGTGTAGACCGAGGAACTTCAATCAAGAACTCGCCTGTGTAAAGGTATGTAAGATATGTTAAGATTAACTTGAGTACTAAGGCACTAGTTGTTTGTAATCAGCTCGCTGTTGATCTCGATGCCTTCCAGGAAATCCAGCCTATTGTAGTTTTTAGATGAGATGTTGTGAAGAATTTTAGCATTATAGTTAGGGCTGAAACTATGTTTATGATCACGCAGGTGTTCATCAAAAGCAGAGTTCCTGTTCCTATTTAAATGTTCACTAATGCGAACTCTGAGGGGTCTGCATGTTCTACCTATATATGTACTATCGCAAGAATTGCAAGACAGTTTATAAATTTCATTTTTGAAAGAGTTTCGATTGTATCCTTTGTAATGTTTAAAAAAGTTTGTAATTTATTTAATTTATTGTCTCTTCTCAACCTTAGCTTTTCTCAAGATTTCTTTCAATTTAACAATAAATATTACAAACAACCTGATGGCCTAGCAATGGGCAGCTGTCTTTCATCTTTCCTAGCAGATGTTTTTATGAACAATTTAGAAAATTTACATATAGTATCACCCAATAATAGGGAAATTTTACATTGGTTTCGTTATGTGGACGACTGTCTTTGCTTCTTATACTCCGATGAATAGGGAGCTAATGCTCTTTTAAACAAGTTGAATTCTATTCATCCTTACATCAAGTTTACAGTCGAACTTGAGGTTGATAAAAAAAACTTAATTTTCTGAACATCACTGTTCGCAGATCGTTGGAAGGTCATGATTTTTCAATTTATAGGAAACCTACTCAGACAGATGCACCATTTCGTGTCAATCCCACCATCTGTGGCAACATAAAATGGAAGCCTTTCATTGCTACGTCAACAAGTTACTTAATTTACCACGGTCTACAATTGAATATAACAACGAAGTCAATATAATCAACCAGATCGCCTTTAACAATCAATTTGATCCCAGTCTTATTGATAAGTTAATTAATAAAACAAAAATTAAATAACTTAGAAGGGAACTCTCGAACAGTCTTTTAGATAATTCCTCTAAAAAATATTTTTCCATCCCTTTTCTTAACATTCAGACGGGCAATCAAGTATCTAAAACCATTCGCCATTATGTCAGTAATTATCTAGTTTCTTTCAAAAATAAAAATAAATTGCAAACTTTTTTAAACAATACAAAGGATAAAATCGAAACTCTTTCAAAAAGTGGAATTTATAAACTGTCTTGCAATTCTTGCGATAGTACATACATAGGTAGAACATGCAGACCCCTCAGAGTTTGCATTAGTGAACATTTAAATAGGAACAGGAACTCTGCTTTTGGTGAACACCTGCGTGATCATAACCATAGTTTCAGCCCTAACTCTAATGTTAAAATTCTTCATAATATCTCATCTAAAAACTACAATAGGCCGTATTTTCTGGAAGACATCGACATCAACAGCGAGCTGATTACAAACAACAATTGCCTTAATACCCAAGTTAATCTTAACATATCTTACATACCTTTACACAGGCGACTTCTTGATTGAAGTTCCTCGGTCTGCACACCCTTAACCCTTTTACTTAATTAAGTACTTTCTTTCTCTCAAAATATATATAAAAAAAATAACTTTTAATACTTATAGAATAACAGAATTTAATTTGTTTTTATCTAGTTGAGGTAGCTGAATTGGCAAGCATCATGGCTGGAAAATCTGGAGAGATTGTACTAATACAAGAACCTTACTTTTTAAGGAAAAACATAAGGGGACTTGGGCCCCCGGCTTTACCATCTTGGCCGGGTGTGAAGGAGTAGAGAGGCCGAGGACATGTATCGTGATGTCCAGGGAGCTGCAGGGAACTCTGTTACCACAACTAAGCTCCAGGGACATTACGGTGATTCTGCTGGAATACATGGTGAGTGGTACAAAACATAAGTTATTAATAGTACGGAACGGAAGAATTTATAAGGTTTATAGAATACAGTAAAGGCAAAGGTTTTCCACTAATCGTGGGGTGTGATGCAAACGCTCATAATATCGTTTGGGGGAGCACTAACACTAACGCGAGGGGTACGGCTCTATTAGAGTATTTCGTATCGGAAAACCTTGAAGTAGCTAACGTAAATGCGGAACCAACTTTTGTGAATCGGCTTCGTCAGAAGGTTATCGATATTACAGTGGTAACTCGAGCATTTGCGGAAAAGGTAGTCAATTGGAGGGTAAGTAGGGACATAACTATGTCCGATCAGAGAATGATCCGATTCGAAATTAAATCGGATAAGATGGAGAAGCCACTGAAAAGAATTCCGAGGGCAACAGACTGGAACAAATTTAGGGAAAGTTTGGTAATGTCCATGGGAACTTTAGGGCAGACTATTTCATCAAAACAAGAACTAGAAATTGAGGTGGTAAAGCTAAACAGTATAATTGTTGACTCCTATGAACAAGCGTGCCCACTTAAGAAAGCGCGCGCCAAGAGGCTGCCTTGGTGGAGTGATACTCTGGACCGTCTTAAAAACGACGTGAGAAGATCACACCGCCACGCTTTCAGGGAAGGGCGGCAGGAGCTCTGGGATGTGTATCTGGAAGCCAGAAGGAAATTTAAAATCGAGGTCCGACGCAGCAAAAGGCTGGAGGAAATTCTGTGCAGAGATGGAGTCTCTCTCGGACTCAGCGCGTCTGCTTAAGCTGCTGCGCTCGGAAAGACAAAAAGAGATTGGCTCTCTGAAAACAGGGAACAATGGACGACTAACAGAGAGGAAACGATAGAGCTTCTTCTAAAAACCCACTTCCCCGGAGAGGTACAGACTACCAACTGGGACGAGGAACCAGAGCCAGAGATGGACTGGAACCTTGCCCGCAGTGTGGTGACTGAGGAATCCATAACTTGGGCAGTGGGGGAGTTCAGTCCATATAAGGCAGAAGGGCCGGATGGAATTATACTCATGATGCTGCAGGCGGGCCTTGACACGTTACTCCCTTACTTAAAGAGAGTATTCGAGGCCAGCATAGCACTAGGGTACGTTCCACAAGCTTGGAGAGCAGCGGATGTCGCCTTCATCCCCAAGGCAGGGAAGAGAGACTATTCCCATCCCAAGTCCTTTAGGCCTATGAGTCTAACTTCAGTTTTAATGAAGACAATGGAAAAAATTATTGACAGGTTCATCATGGAAGAGATCTTAACTGATTCTCCTCTACATGATAATCAGCACGCCTACAGAAGGGGGAAGTCGGCTGAAACGGCTCTCCATTCTGTAGTTAGAAGGGCTGAAAAGGCAATAGAAAACAAAGAAATGGCGCTAGCGCTCTTCTTTGACGTAGAAGGAGCTTTCGATAAGGCTAAAACGAAAACTATCTGTCAAGCCCTCCAGGCCAAGAGAACACCAGTTCATTTGGTCAAGTGGGTAAAAACGACACTGGAAGACCGAAAGATCAGCGCCACGCTTGGAGAAGTTTGTGTCGAAGCCGGGGTAAGAGGGAGTTGCCCACAAGGCAGCTGCCTCTCGCTACATTTGTGGTGCCTGGTGATGGACAGCCTCCTGAGAAGGTTAAATCTTGAGGGATTCTACGCACAAGCATATGCTGACGACGGGCTAGTAATGATCATGGGCAAGTTCGTGAGAACGGTCTGCGAGCGTATGCAGGTGGCGTGTCGGATAGTTCAACGTTGGTGTGAGGAGAATGGTCTCTCAGTAAACCCAGGGAAGACCGAACTCATTCTCTTCACAAGGAAACGAAATCTAATAGGTTTTATACATCCCATACTCTACCAGACGAGACTGAGCCTAAGTCAACAAGTCAAATATTTGGGAGTTATTTTAGACAGTAAATTGACGTGGAAGGCACACGTTGAACAGGTGGTGAATAAGACAACCGCGATTATGTGGCAACTAAGGAGAACGGTAGGTAGGAAGTGGGGTTTAAAACCTTACATCCTCCAGTGGCTGTACACTGCTGTGATAAGACCGAGGATTTCCTACGGATCCGTGGTCTGGTGGCCAGCGGTGGCCAGACTGCAAAGGCTGGCTTGTTTGGGTATTACCGGAGCATTGAGAACAACTCACGGAGCAGCACTGAACATCATCCTGGGGCTGCCGGACCTCCCGATCTGGATTGAGAGAGAGGCAATGGCGGCTCACAAAAGGATGATCGACAGTGGCCTATGGCGAACGGACTACACAGGGAAAGGCCGTACGACTATTGAATGAATAGGGATCTACCCATCATTGCGACCAAAGGCAATATTCCAGAGGGCAGATTAAGACTGAGGAGGAATTTCCAAGTGGAATTTCCATCTAGGGAAGAGTGACTGTCAGGCCAGGTACGTACGCCGAGCGGCGTACACGCATGGTACACTGACGGCTCATGGATGGCTAATACACAGTCATCCGGAGCCGGTGTATACCTAGACAACACTAAATCAGGAGAAAGCACTTCGCTGGGGAGATATGCCACTGTTTTCCAGGTGGAGGTGTTTACTATTTTGGAAGTAGCAACCAAGGCGGAAGTAACAGAAGGTGTAGAGAGTATATATATTTACTAGGACAGTCAAGCCGCTCTCAGGGCGATCCAAAGACCCAGGGCAAGCTGTAAGCTAGTTCAGAAATGTAGAGACGCCCTAGACAGATTGGCTGTGCGCAAGGAAGTAAGACTCAGATGTGTTCCAGGGCACAGTGGCATCGAGGGCAACGAACGGGCCGATGAATTGGCAAGACAAAGCTCAATGAGCCACCTCGTCGGTCCAGAACCTGATTTGGGCTTAAGTAAAAGGCAAATCTCTCAGGAACTAAATAACTGGACCTGGAACAAGACAAAGCAAAATTGGAGAGGAAAAGAAGGATGCAGACAAGCCAAGGAAATGATTCTAAATCCTGACGGATCCAGAGCAAGGCGACTGCTAGAAAAGAGCCGAGAGGACATCAGGAACTTGGTAGGTATTCTGACTGGGCATGGAAGCCTAAACAGACATCTGCACCTTATCGGCGTGAGGGACGGCCCACTCTGCCAGAACTGCGGGACAGGGGAGGAGTCCTCATACCACTATATAGGAATTTGTGATAGGTGGAGTCGCCTAAGGAGGAAGATACTAGGAGCACCAACACTTGCTCGGGAAGATCTAAAGGATCTGGACTGAGGGGACGTCCTCACCTTTATCAAGGTGACGGGCCGTTTCAGTGCGAGCCGGGTGTTGGAAGTAGCCAGGTAAGGGAAGGCGGATCGGGGATGGTGAAAAGGGACTTATAGGCATACTTACCGGGCTTCGCCCCCCCCTCCCTTACTACTACTACTACTACTGAGATAGCTCAGGCCAGTCTCTTCTCCTTATTAGTTAAGCTTTTCTTTTCTTTCTTTTCTTTCCATTTTCTTGAGTGGAGTTACTCCAGGCTAGCTCTTCTCTTGGTTTGTTAAGCTGTTTCTGATTCTTCCTCTTTCAATTCTTCGAGTAGCTTTAGCTCAGGCTAATTTCTTCTCTTAATTAGTTAAGTTCTTCCTCTCTTTCCTTTTTTCATTTCCTTGAGTAGAATTAGCCCAGGCTAATCTCTTCTCTTAATTAGTTAAGCTTTTCTAGTCCTTCCTCTTTCATGGAGTAGAGCTGGCCCAAGCTAATTTCATCTTAAATAGTGAAGCTCATTCTGATTTTCACCTCTTTCAATTCTCCGAGTTGAGCTAGCTAGCCCAGGTTAATTTCTTCTCTTAATTAGTTAAGTTTTCATTTTTTCTTCGAGTGGGGTTAACTTAGGTTAATATCCTCTCTCTAGTATTTCACTAGCAACACATTTAATTAAGTATTTTTTCATTCAATCTTTTTTACACCCACCTGGTTAACCAATTTAAATCAAAAACCTTTCAAATAAATCTAGTTTGTCTCAGACCTTTCAAAATCAGTTTGTTGGGTCTAGTCTGGCACAATGGTATTTCCTCTAGAATTTAAGTAAAATTTTGTAAAATTTGATATTTAACACTTTTTCTCTCTCTTACATTACTTTGTTTTCAAGTTTAAAACTACCGCCATTTCTTGACGTATTTCTTTTTGTGTCTGCGGTCTTCGGTTTACTTGTTAAGGTTGTCAACTGAGAGATGCTTTTGCTTAAAATCACATAAAAAATAAACACATTTTTTTATTTTAGAGTTTTAGTCATCATTCGCTTCCTTAATAAATTCAGAATTCAAAAATTCAAATTTAAAATTCAAATTTCATTTTTATATTCGCCATAGGTTACTCCATTTGCAAATTTCCTCGTTGTTCTACCCAAAATTTCACAGCATTTGCTGGTTTCCACTAATGGGATGTTCTTTTACTCATTTTGCAAGTAACACTGATGATGGCTATCGCCGAAAGCGCTCTGTTACGCTGATTAAGATGTCCTCTTGGATTAAATACAAAAGTTTTTCATTTAGTACATTTGGTAAATGCGCAAGCCAGTCAAATATACGATACACAATTCTAAGGCAAGTGATTTTTAAAGTTAAACAGTTAGAGTGCTGAATAAAATCAAGAGAACCTTAAATCCTCCCCTCATAAAATAACTAAACCTAAATATATATTAAAACACCACATCGCTCTTAAAGAACTTTAATATAATGCAGGGAGTAAGACCTATAAACAATTCAAACCGCACCTCAACCGAAAGCATATGCATGTATTAATAATCGGGTGATCAAAAGACGTTGTTATTGTTTTCTCATTAAGTCTTTGACCAATAGATGTTGATATTATTTTACCAAAGTGCCTTCTTTATTATCTCTTCTCACATGACGGAGATTGTAACGGGTTACGATACCATATAGATAATAACCATTTTTTTTGGACAAAATGGCAAAGGAGATGTAAATGATATTGGCATAGAACGATAGTAAGGTGAGACCTATTTTTGTTGTGATAGTGAAATCCTCATTTTATTTATTGAAATGAACTACAAAAATTATATAGACATCATAATAACACTAGTAATGGGAAAACATTGTACCTAATCCACTAAGCTACGAATTTCAAAGCAATTATTTCATTCATATGTATAGGGTTACATTCACAGGCCGTCATGTGAATGGTATATCGCTCCCAGCTTGAAACTGCAAAGCTTAGTTGTGTATCGTTGTTGTCCTTTTGGTTTTTTCTTACTGCGTTCTCTTTCTAAATGGTAAAAAGAAACCCTTCGTCTAATCACTTGGCTCATTTCCTTTATTACTGCACTAATCGGTCCTATAATATACCTTGACGGCCACCCTCTCAATTCGACTTTGCTAATTATGGCTCTTAATTACTGATTTGAGTTATTTTATTGATTGCCTTGCTGTTCGGTTCTGGAATATACCTGCTAGCATCATCTGCTTTAGACCTGGCTAATTAGGATTCCAGAGTACTGCTTTTGAGTTGTCTTGGGCATCTGAAATGTATTTCATCCTTTCTTGGCGGATTTGGCTAAAAGAAAGCAATAGTCGTGATAGATTGGTTGCAGATTAGCAGCATGCATGCATGAGTAGTTATATTGTGAGGTTATTTAGGGAGATATAGCAGTGAAATTTGAATTTAATTTTTGTAAATTTGATGGTTATACTGCGATAATTCTCTCGTTGATTTAGTTGTGGTAATCCATTACTTTACTTAGGTGACTACGGAATATTTTTTATTAGAAGTATAACTTGTCACTTGTCGGATTTGGACCATAGACTCATAGTAGGTCGACGAACAGTGCGTCGTGTCCGTCAATCGATATCGATTCGAGAACCACTCTAAGTTGCGTTGCTGGATTGTAGGATTTACTCTCATTCGCTTGAACTGGCTGTTTGTGGTCGATAATATCAACCTTTGGCGCTCTAGGCTTGTATATTGACGGAGTATTCCACTGATTATCCGTTATTAAAGTTCGATAATATTTCAGCTCGGAGTTGATCCTGCACTACAAGGAAATGGTTCTATGTTTCATATAGCTCTGTAGATGTAATTTTAGCCCGATAATTGACAGGTTTCTGGACCACCGCGTGGTCTTCCTGTTCGACATTGTTGCCAAGTTAATGTCTTGTTTGGCATAATGCTATAACTTACGGGTGCTGATTATAATTTTGACTGCCACATAACGCGTGGATTATGTATTCCCACTGCGCACCTAAGAAGTAACTTCTATCCGATTCAAATAATTTCATTACTAAGTCCTTTTATCGCTTGATTTGACAAATCCGATAGTATGACGTCATAGCTTTCTAGTACTTTGTCATAAAGAGTGATGCTAACAATATAACACGTTGGGTTCATGTTTCTCCTGGTGTCGTCATTGTAGGGTAAGCCAATTTAGTCCTTATCAGAAGGTCTCAGTGCGTGGTGTTGATAAATATGCAATGTGCAATTCTTATTGGTGTTAATATGAGAACGCACCCTTGATGTCATTTGTCATTTTTTAAATTCGCTCTGTCAGAAATAAAAATGTGATGTCAGGGGTATTTGGTAGTATTCACGTAGTTGAATAAGATTGTCGTGTGTTTTGTTAGTTTATACTTACCTTTTTGTGCAATACATATTCTTTAAAATCCAATAATGTCTTTGAAACCAATTTGGACCACGAAGCTCTACAGGTTATGGGCCCAGAGCAGTGCTAAATTTGGGTATTAAAGAAACACAAAAATATTTAAAGGTCAGTCTAAGTTAAAAAGGTCAAGTGTAGAAAAGTCGCCGTGAAAACCAAAAACAAAATGTCGGGCAACACAACGCTTTTGATGGAAATGGTTTTGGGAATAGGGAATTTAGAGCCAAGCTTCTCCTTGAGCAGAATGAAGTTCTGGAAGTTTTAACTGAGGTGCCCCCTACAGAGGCAAACGAGTTAGCAGCATGGAAGAAGAGTGATCTTAAAGCCAGGAATATCCTCGTTCAGTGTATAAGCGACAACATTATAGAAATGGTTCGCCATAAAACAACGGCAAAAGAAATTATGAATACTTTGAGTAGTAGGTGATTCTCTGAATAGATATATGGTAGAAGTTGGGAGAACTGTTACTGATTTGAAAAATACGGGAGGTAAAATTGATGATATAGAAACTATAAGTCAACTTCTAGCATCTATATCAGAGCCTCAATATCAAAGCGTAGTAACTGCTATAGATATCTTGTTTTCACAGCCGAATGCAAATGTGACACTTGATTTTTTCAAAAATAAGCTATTTGTAGAAGATAAATTCATGACTAGCTTAACATCGGAAGGAAGCTCTTCAGCTTTTTATGGCAGCAAACAGAAGAAACATTTCAAGAAAAAATTTCCCTTCAAGTGATATTTACGTGGGAAAACTGGTCACAAAAAGACAGACTGCTTCAAAAATAAAAGGGAAAGTCAAAAAGTAAGCATTGTTGAAGAAGATAATCAAAGTCAAACTGAGGTAAGCTGCATTAGTTATCTGCCAGATGAAAAAGCAACCAAGATGATCAACCACAATCTTTTCAAATTTGTATTAGACAAATTGTCGTACAAATGATCTGATAACAAAATCGTTAGGGCATTTTTTAGTGAATAAAAAGCAAGTTAGCCATATAATAAAAGTTGCAAAGGCCGGTGAATGTGTCAGGGCAGATTATGAAGGGACATTACATTTAATTTCACAATATGGGCAGAAAATTAAATTAGAAAATGTTTTTGCATGTGAAAATTTAACACATAACTTATAATCTCTTAAAAAGATGGAACCTAAGGGAAATAGTATTTCACAATAAAGAAGTCTCTATAAGCAAAAAAGGGAAATTTAAATTAGGAATTTGGTGATAAAGCAAATTTGGTAACGGTGTACAATGAAAAAGATTTATGGCATAAGAGGATGGTACATTCTTCAAAATATCCACCAAATGGAGTTTGTGATATTTTTTTGAAAGGCAAACAAAAAAAATTTTACAAAAATTACCAGATGAAGAAGAAGCTAAAAATATCATGGCATGTATCTCAAGTGATGTTTGTGGCCCGCTTAATCCAAACTCACATAATGGTAAGAGATATTTCATTTCTTTTATTGATCATTATTCTCATTTTGCAGTACTGTATTTTATGCAAAATAAGAGTGAAATATTCCAGAAATTTAGGGAATATATTGCCATGGTGTAGAATCAATTTCTTGAATTATCACAAATACTGAGTGATAACACATATCCCATGAAATGCGAAATTTTTGCAAACAAAAAGGCAGTAAACTTGAATACACCATACCAAGAACACCTATGGCAAAGCACCTAGATGTCTAATTTTCAAGGCAAACATGGACAACATTTTTTGGCAGGAAGCTGTAGCTACAGCAGCTTATCTAAACAATCGAATTCCTACTTCAACACTGCCAGATAATAAGGTACCAGCAGAGATTTGGTTTAGACAAAAGCCAGATGTGTCCAAAATCAATGGATGTTTATCATATGTGCATATTCCTATTGAAAATCGACATAATAACTTTGATAAGAGAAGTCAGAAAATGTATCTTATAGGATATACAAATAATGGATATAGTTTTTGGAATCCAGAAGAAGAAAAAGTAATAGTTGCTAAGAATGTTGTTTTCGATGAGACAAAGATGTTTGGATATTCTAACCAAAAAGAAAAAGCTATTATTCAATATGAAGACAGTGACCCCGTAAACATTTCTAATGAAGAAACTGAAATAGAAGACCAGGAAGGTATAGTGAATGGAAATGAAAGGCCAAAGAGAACCATGAAAATGCCTGCATAGCTCAAGGATTATGAATTAAATGATGAAGGAATGATGGCATTTTTTCTAGAAAGTTTTGACTCACCACAAAACTACAAGGATGCCATGTCACAAGGATGGAATGAAGCAATAGAGTGTGAATTAAGTGCAATTAGCAAAAATGACACTTGGGAAGTGATAAAAAGACCCAAGAATGTAAAAGTGCTAAACTCTAGATGGGTTTTTAGACAAAAAGATTTAAGTGATGGAGCATTTATTCAAAAGGCTCGACTAGTTGCCTGAGGCTATCAACAAGGATTAGTATAATGACTTTGATGTATAATCACCTGTAGCGAGAATGATGTCTATTCATGTGCTCTCACCACAAAACTACAAGGATGCCATGTCACAAGGATGGAATGATGCAATAGAGTGTGAATTAAGCGCAATTAACAAAAATGACACTTGGGAAGTGATAAAAAGACCCAAGAATGTAAAAGTGGTAAACTCTAGATGGGTTTTTAGACAAAAAGATTTAAGTGATGGAACATTTATTAGAAAGGCTCGACTAGTTGCCTGAGGCTATCAACAAGGATAGTATAATGACTTTGATGTGTGCAGGGTGGCTCGAATTCGTGTCTATGTATGGGGAACTCGAAAACCGTAAGAGGGACAGTGTCGGTCAAATTAAGGCAAAATTGCGCATTTTAGTGCCTAACAATATGCCATTTCGAAAGTTTTAAAATTCCGAGTATTTACGGAGATATCCGGAAAAAACCGAAATTTTTAAAAATCGTTTTATTTTTTTCCTGGGGTTATTTAAAAACGGATTTCAAATATAATTGCACTTTTGCATTGCCACTTTTTCCGCTCTATCCATTGATGATTTCCAGTTTGAAATCCGACGTTTCGTCTTCAAGGGATCACCATCAACTTTCTTTTTTTAAATACGAACTTAAATTTTTTTTATCGTTTTTCAGATGGTATTGGCGTTATTAATATGAGTATGTGTTTTTATTTTTTATTTTTATTATTTTTTTATTATTTTTATTTTATATATTTTGCTTTGGCGTGATTTTAAATAATTTAAGGTAGGCACTTTTGAAATTTTCATATTCTATAAAAATATTTTATTTGGTTTTTGCATTAAGTGTAAAATTGGAGCCCGTATTAAAAATTAAAAATAGTAAAATTATTTTTTACGAGAATATGGCCATGAACTATTACTCATACAAGTTGCTTAGTGCATTTTATTTATAAGCAAAATTCCAATAGGTGTTTTTCCATCAAAGTTCCTATAGTATCACGTAGTATGATTATAAATTTTTGATGTTCTCAATTAATTAAATTTTTTAATTGGTTAAAAGTTGGGAATATTTTATCTTTGCAGTAAGCAACTTGTTTGAGTAATAGTTCATGGCCATATTCTTGTAAGAAATAATTTTACTCTTTTTTATTTTTAATACGCTCCAATTTTCCACTTAATACAAAAAACAAAATAAAATATTTTTATAGAATATAAAATTTTTAAAAGTACCTACCTTAAATTATTTAAAATTACGCCAAAGCAAAATATATAATTAAAAAAATAATAATAAAAATAAAACAAAATAAAAAAAATAAAATAAAAAAACACATAGTCATATTAATAACGCCAATACCATCTGAAAAACGATAAAAAAAATTAAGGTTCGTATTTAAAAAAAGAAAGTTGATGATGACCCCTTGAAGACAAAACGTCGGATTTCAAATTGGATACCATCATTAGATAGAGCGGAAAAAGTGACAATGCAAAAGTGCAATTCAATTTGAAATCCGTTTTTAAATAAGCCCAGGAAAAAAATAAAACGAATTTTCAAAATTCCGGTTTTTCCGGATATCTCCGGAAATACTCGCAATTTTAAAACTTTCTAAACGGCATATTGTTAGGCACCTAAATGCGCAATTTTGCCTTAATTTGACCGACACTGTATCTCTTACGGTTTTCGAGTTCCCCATACATAGACACGAATTCGAGCCACCCTATACTCACCTGTAGCAAGAATGATGTCCATTCAGACTTACCTGAACCAGTGTATATGGAGATACCTGAAGGAGTGAAAATAGACAATTCAACCAGTGAGTATGTATGTAAACTCAAAAAGTCTCTGTATGATTAAAGAAAAGTCTCTAAGTGTTGGTATCAAAAACTCCATACACAGTTAACTGGTCTAAACTTTAAAATATCTAAATCTGATCCTTGTTTGCATTTTGGCAATGATATTTATCTTGTTGTACATGTTGATGATATAATCTTATTTTGTGAAAGTCAACAACAGTTACATGTTTTTAAGAAGAAAATAAAGTAATTTTTTGAAATTTCTCCAAAATATCAAGATAATTTTAGCTTAAAATTTTTAGGTTTAAAAATTGAGAAAGGTAATAATAAGTTATTTTTAAGTCAAACAGATTTGATTCAAAAAGTTTTGTCAAAGTTCAATATGCAAAATTGTAAAACAATGAATATTCCAGTTCAAATGAAATTAAATCTAATTTTGGATAATAATAATAAAAATAATGAAAATTTACCTTATAGAGAGTTAATAGATTTTTAGTGTATATAATGCTAGGTACAAGAGCTGAGCTATGTTATTCTATTTACTTTTTTAGTCGTTTTCAAAATTGTTTTGGTAGTGAGCACTGGAAATACTTAAAAAATGTTTTAAGATACTTAAAAGGTACAGAAAATTTTGGTATTTTATATGAAAAGATAGTTCAATCAAATCAGGTCATAAGTGCTTATGTTGACGTTGATCATGTGATAGAAAAATCATTACAGGATCTGGAATTAAAATTTTTAATAATTCTGTTTTCTGGAAGTCCGAAAAGCAAGCAACAGTCTCTTTGAGCAGAATACATTGCACTATCCGATTGTACTGCCGAGTGTATTTTTGTTGGTCAACTTTTATCTGAATTGCTTAACCTTGATGCTTTTCCTGTGAATATTTTTGAGGATATTCAGTCATACATGAAAATGTCAAACACATTAGAATCTAAGCGTACAAAAAATATAAACGTTAAACATCATTTTGTATGAGAATGTGTAAGTAAAAATAAAATTAAATTGTTTTATATTTGTATTTCTGAGCAAATTGCAGATATATTTACAAAGTCTTTAAGTGCACCGAAATTTAAGTATTTTAGAAATTTGCTTAAATACTTAGTTAATAAGAGTTTTGTAAGAATAAACATTTATGTTTGTAGTAGGTATAATAAGAATTGAGGGGGTGTGTTGATAAATATATAATGTACAATTCTTATTTGTGTTAATATGAGAATACACCCTGTATGTCATTTGTTATTTTTTCAATTCGCTCTATCAGAAATAAAAATGTGATGTTAGGGGTATTTGGTAGTAGTCACGTAGTAGTACTGTTGAATAAGATTGTCATGTGTTTTGTTAGTTTATAATTACCTTTTTTGCAATACATATTCTCTAAAATCAAACAATGTCTTTGAAACCAATTTGAACCACGGAGGCCACGTGGCTCTCGAAATTTAGATTTTTCTTTGAGATACTGATATTTAGCTTGAAATATACAGTGCCCTAGTAAGGGGATTATTCAACGAACCCCTTCAGCAGGATTGTGGTCGTCGATGGCTTCTCGCATGACGGATGATTGCAGATGAGTGAATATTTGTAGATTCGGCCACCTGCACCCATGTTGGGGATTTGACTTTCGAGAGCTGCCACACGCTTGGGCCCATCTTAAGGTATGTTAAGTAATTTTGGAACAATTATTGGTGTGGTCTATTATTTGTTGAGGTTCCGTAACTGGTTCCTTCATATTTTGACTCGATCACCTTTTTAATTTACCCATTTTGTGATTCAAGGGTTTTCCTTTTCCCGTTTCTCTTCTACTTTCCGGTGGTGGTGTTTTTTCGGTGTATGGATTTCCACTGCCTTGCTGGATAATTGAGTTAATAAAAAATGATCCATAATCTGAGCTATATAACCTGCGCACCAACCAAGGCAGGGCATCACTGATAACTTCACGCATTCTCAACTATTCTGTTATTCTATAATTTAATAGATACAATTATTGTAAAAAGTTTAAACTTTAAACTGCTCGAGAGTAAATTCTTGTATATATTAGTTTAAAAACTAATTTTGCTTTTAAACTGATATCGGTGACGAATCTTTTAATGACACGTGAAATATTTTTATTTTTAACAGAAATATTTCTGGCTCAACACCCATCTCTGATATGTTATTATATTATCTATTGAATTTCAGCCAAGTTTCATCGTCTACTGGCGATTGATAATAATAATACAATTGCACGAAACTTGTCCCATTAATTCCAATTCTTGCCAGTCTGGAAATTTGCCAGTTTGATCCCTCCCGTTTGAACCCTCTTTATAATTAAGCGAAGGCCTTGATACACAGCGTCTAAAACGGTTAACCCTTTTTTAGATCTTCTCGTAATCTCGAGATATTCGTCTAAAATTGATTGTGCACATTTTTGATGGGGTTTTATCGATATTGCTGCTCAGTTAAAAGGGGGACTTCGAAAACCCGTGATTGCAGTTAAATTCTTCATAATCAAATCTAAAGAAGCTATTTCAATAATATATTTAGTAAATTATGCATTACGGCTCACATACGGCAAAAGCTCTATTTGGATTAAAACCTATAAGATATCCTACCGATTGCGCCACATTGTGGGTGAAAAAATTAATCAGGTGCTAATCATACAATCATTTAGGTGAATGTGATTATTAAGTAAACCATGTTAAGAAGTAGTAGCAAAATGTAAAAGAACTTAGTCATTTAACTATCACAGACGTCAGCCAATGCCTGAATGGATAAAAAACCTTTAACAAAAACTTTACATAAAATAAGTCTGCGTTCTCGAGAGCAAGAGGTATAAGAGACAACGCTTCAATTACGATAAGAAAATCGACAAAAAATATTACAAGCCAAATGTGCTTTGCGAGAAAAGCTCTGCCAACCATATTGGGAATTACCCGAGAAACAAAAGCAACGAGTTCGAAAATCAAAACAGAACAATCGTCGCGAATGAAAGAAAACCTCAAACTATTGATAATGTAAGCGTTTTCTACAGCGACAGTGACCTTGCTTCTAGCCTTGGAAATATGATATAAGTTCTTTGTTATAATATTAAGTAGTGCAATCAATAACTTCGGTGGCAACAGGTCTAATTAATAAATTTAAGCTTGTTTATGAAACCCTTTTACATTGAAATCCCTCATCAATGCGCGTGATCTATGAGCAACATGTAATTATCTATTATAGTGGATGATTCTTAGTTTCAGGCATAACATTTGTAAAATGCAGGCACAAAATTATAGCATGTTTCAAAATGTAATCCAAATCTACCAAAAGGGCTTATTGATTTAAGATGCTTAAATAAATATTATTATTTCTATATTAATAAAGACTTTATGATGAGCAGATTTTAACTTATACCCAAATCCTAAAAAGATGTGTTTGCCTAAGCAGCAAGCAATGAAGGATAAAACCACCTGAAATATTTGTCTGCACCTTTTACACAACAAACAAAGGGCTTCATCGAAATGGCACGATTTTAAACCGAATATGATCGTAAAAATATACTTCAGAGTCGCTGCTTTTCTACACTTACGCGTAACGACAGCTGAGGATATATAGAAATGAGCATACCATCTTCGGTTCACTCACATGCACCTCTAAAAGCCATTCGGAGCTTATGAATTTTTATTTTTCCTCTTTAGTAATTTTTACCTTACGAAAGTCGCATGCAGCATTAACGTAAAGTAAATTCATATCAGCCATTACCCATCAATTGCAGCTCGTCATTTTCCTTTAAGGGGTTATTATACATCAATCCCTGTTTGATTTCTTTGATAGTAAATAAATTTAGATTTTTAGTACCTTTTTCTTTTTACCCAATTTATAAGAGTATATGCAAAAAAAATATCCTAAATAGAAGCTTTGCCAATATAAACTTCAATGAATTTAATCATCGTTATATGGTGTATGGAATTTATATTGTATTGTCGTTTGCTTTAATGTTAGCAACGATAAAAAGTTGATCCATCCGACTTTACCTGGATTTTCTTACGTAAAAAAGGGTCTATTGTCCAGTTTGTATGTGATATGGCCTGTCGTAAGACCGACCTTTCTTGAGGACTTTTATTCGGCTTGGGTTGCTGCATCTTAGTTATTTATGGTACTTCTCATACATTATTTATATTAACAGCATTTTTTAAAAGCCGAATATAATTCTTTTGAATGAAACGCACATGCTAAAAGTCCTATCAGAAGCGTACGTAATAGAATTAAGAGCAATATCCCGTAATTGCACGAACCGCAAGGAAGGATAATCAGTTTTACCTGCTCTGTATCGAGGGCATCGTTTAATTATGAAATAGGTTCAAACGAGAGGAATTAAACCTAGAATATATAACATACGTGACAATTACTAACAAAAATATATTGGAGATATATTTAAAAATTCTATACAGATTTTGATTTAAAGACAATAGCTATGTTTATAAATTCGAAAACTCGTTACCCACATCGGTTTATTGGGAAAATGGGTTTATAGGCGATAGTAGGTGATTACAACATTATTATAAAGCTGTATTTCCCTTGGGGATTGTTGTCATTAAACTACTTGAAAGAGGACATTGGCCCCACTAGCACATGCTTTGTTTTAAATGTTATTATCATTATTATTATTATGAGAATTTGTGGTCCAACTAATAGCTCCTTATTTTTAGGTGTTTCATTACTGGATGCCTAGAGGATTATATAGTTTAGATTATATAGTACGTCAGTAATAAGAACACTTCAGTAAAACATTGCGATTTATTAAATACAGTTTGCGCTCTTTCCGATAATTATAATGCGCATGTCTTTTCGTATGAGGTATATTTGAATTGTCTACGAGCCTTGGTTGCTGTTAATAATAAAGAGTTTACGAATTGAGTTGTACCTTATTTAGACTGGTTATTTAATTTAACTATTTAAATTTATAACCAGCCTTAGGCGTTGAGTGCTAATTCTGTAACACTTCCTGTCAATTGCTTAACAGTCGCTTCATATGTCAGGTTTACTCAACGGTATCAATTTTTTGGAGCTGTGGGTCTATGTCTTCGCAGTTAGGTGAGGGCGCAACTAATTTTTTTACTAGAAATTTATCAATGATTATTGATCTTTGAAAATAGGGTAATAAAATTTTGAAAAATGCCGTGTATAAGAACGTTGAGAAAAATGAGGATATACGTTTAATTTGACTGCAATTTAGCAAAATAAACATCACGATTTCAAATATACACAAATCCTTTCAGGACAATTAATTTTATCTCAAATTAATTTGAAGTTATGGTAAAGTACATAAACTAATGAGAAGATTCTCTTGTAATGTATTTCACCTATATTATCAGACTATTAAAGCAAATCAAAATATGATACTAGTTTATAATCTATGCCATATAACATTAATAATGCCCAATTCCTATTTTGAAATAATTTCAACTAAACGTTGAATTCTTAAAGGTCTGACTACACGGAGTCAATCACGAAACAATGCAAATAGGAAGTATTTTACTAAACTAGCTTTATATTAAATCGAATATGTACATATATAGCCGTCAAATGTCTACAGATAAACGAATTGAGCTCAAGTCGATTCCGACATCAAGGCGACATATTAAATTTGCAAAATTACGGCCATGAGCTTTACAGCCAATTTCAGTAAAATCAATCAATCAACTATCCTGACTCTAGCAAAATGAATTCTCTACTTGAGATAATATCAGATATAATAAAGATGAAATTTAGTATCTACACAGCATCGATGAAAAGAAGCAGAAATATATATGATGCATGAAATTAAGTAATCTACAGCTCTTTAAAGGCAAGTCTGATAAGAAAAATAGCCAGATGAATAAATGAAAGCGAGAAATAACGATAATATAAACGATAGATATTCATTAATAAAAATGATATATAACGATAAAATAAATACGATATAGACATCAAACAACCTACAGTAGTTAATTCAATAAAAATAAATTCAATAAAATATGTGCTATTCTTCTTTCGGTGCCTATCCGGTCCGGATGTTGGCGATCATTCTGGCTAGCGTGATCTTATTCACGGCTGCTGTAAAAAGCTCGGTGGTTGTCAGAGAGAACCATGTTCTTAGATTTTCCAGCCAATAAATACTCCTGCGGCCTGGCCTAGGCCTAGGTACTCTAACTTGCGTGCTAATATGGTGGTTATTATCTCCGTGGAGTTCTTCATTCTTCGAAGAACCTCTTTGTTGGTCACGTTGTCCACCCAAGAAATCCTCAAGACCCTGCGATATAGCCACATTTCAAATGCTGTCAGCTTCTTCATGGTGGCCTCAGTCAGAGTCCAGAACTCTGTCCCATAGAGCAAGACGGAGAAGACATAGCAGCAGAGGAGTCGCAACTTGGTCGTCATCGACAAAAAACAACGTTTAAAACTGATGATATTTTAACAAATACAGCCCTTGCCTTTTCTATGCGGCATCTTATTTCCTGTGAGTGATCCCATTGGTCATTCAGTATAGTTCCCAGGTGTGTATATGTATTGACTCGTTTAATGTGTTGATTATTAGAAGTTATCAGATCTTCTCGTGGTATATTATTTTTGCTGATCACCATATATTTGGTTTTATTTAGGTTGATATCGAGCCCGTTCTCCTGACTTACCTCTATCACTTTTGTCATAACCTCTTGTAGGTCTTCTAGACTATCTGCGATGATTACGAAGTCGTCCGCATACCATAAGTTATTTAGGCATTTTCCACTTACAAGGAATCTTGCGTTATTGCTTTCTAGGGCTTTATTAAATATATAGTAGATATTAAGCAATAACAGCGACAGAACGCACCCCTGTCTAACTCCTCGTAATATCTTTATTGCTTTAGATCTGCCTCCATCTATGCTTGTGCAAGCAGTTTGATTCCAGTGTAGATGTGCGATTATCCTCAAGTCTCGGTCGTCAATCCCCACCTGTTTTAGTATTTCCATCAAAATAATATATAACGATAGAATGTGTGCTATATAGGAGGCAAATGACCTACAGTCGTTCGACTATCAATTCAAAGTGATATATAACGACACTATTGATAATAAAGGTCCTTATATAGAACGAAGTAGATTTTACTTGTCTCTAGTTAATTTGCAAATACTGGCGTTTCCTATGATGGTATGTATCCACCATGTGGTCGTACCACCTTGACAAAAGGGCTATCTGATGCCGGAGCATCAAAAGGCCGCCGACAGATGTCAGCCCCAAAAGTAGGAAATTCTATCTCGTAGAAGGGATTCTATCCCATAGAAGGATCCTAGTTAAATCATAGACAATTTTAACTATCTCAACTTGTGTCCAACATACCTTTAAAAAGAGGTCACTATAGTAGTTCATCACACTACGCCTATAGACGATAAGGCCGATAATTTGAAGTCAAGATTTCTTTTTGGTAACTGTCCACCTGCGAGGATTCCGGAACAATACGCCGCGCCGTTTCCTTCCTCAAGGGGTGCCTGTGGGAGAGAGTCTTGCTCCCATTCGTCATCACCATCAAAAACTCTACGAAGCTAGGGGTTTTATTTGGAGCGAGTTTAAGTATCTAACTAAATAGCTACCAGTCAGTGCGGTTGATTGTTTTTTTTGGTACCTACTGCAGCCACAGAGGTACGGGCAGTACCTTAATTGCCACTGAGAGTTTTATGGGTCCTATGGCACCTCGCAGCCTACGTTCAAAAGGCCGGAGGTGATATCGGCGGAGAGCCAATAAGTTTAAGTTTAAGTTATACACATGTACACAAACACTTTTGATCTTTCTACATCATGTTATTAGCGTGTTATTAGTATCTTCAGCGTTGTATTAGATTGCGTGTTTATTTCTTTCTGCGTGGTATTGATACAAAGATTTTTCGAATTGTTTATGTGTAAGCATAGCTTATGCTAATCAAGATAGGGATACTATTTACTAGTGTGGTTCAATTAACGCTCATAGTTTGTTTTTATGTTATATTTCCTTATTGACTGTCTGGTTATAATAATTTTACACAACAGTATTTCATAAACTTAATCGTTAAGGCATATTTATGTACAACTGCGATACGTATACCATAGTAGACGCGCACAAGGTTTAGTAATAACAGTATTATCCTAATGGCTCTTATTGCTAGTATGATGAAACGATAGATATCTCATGCATATTGCGTTTATTATTAATTTGTTGAAATTGACTTTGATTCTCCGTAATAACAACTGTTCGATTATTCTTTTACCTATTTCACTTCCATGATAATTCAATTTTAACTAAAGTTACAGTCTGTATGTATACCCAACTGATCTAGTTCTATATTTCTGAGCATATCATTATTACTTGTTTCCACTTTGGGCCCTTATAATTTTTTTTTATTTTTATATCATTCTGTTGTGGCAACATGGCGAGCGAGAGTGACGCGGAATTTTCGCTAAGTAAAAAAGTGAAAATGATTTGTTTTCACTGTGACAAGAAAGTAGTTTCTACTGTAAAGGGCATAAAGTGTCAAAAAGGCTATTTGCAAACACATTCCATGTGATGAGCCTGCTAACCTCAAAGGTCAAGATGCTAAAGATCTTTTAGAAATCCGAATGATGTATCAGGAACTGTCTGAGAAATATGTGTTCTTGGAATCCAATTACCAATCGCTGAGGAGAAGCTTAAAAAAATGGAAAAAGTCTTGGAGGGGCATAATGAGGTACAAAGTGCAGTTTCAAATATCCAAACCTCAAGGATTTCAACGAGGCAATCGGCAACGTCGTAATCCAAAATCCGTACGCGTCAAAAATCACGTACGTCGGAGCTTGATCCGGTGATCGTTAATGTCGAACGCACACTCCAAACCGCAACGGCGACTTCGAAATCGCACAAGTTGAACGGAAAACGCCATCCTGTCCGCGACGTATGTTGACTAGCACTTCTGATAAAGTGTCAGTTCTGTCAAAGTCAGCTGGAGAGAAGGGAAAGGAAAACCAAAACAATGAGGATAATGACGTTGTTTTTGTCGATTCTCTGGAAAATTCAGCTTCAAAGGGTGCCTCTGGCGGTCCAGAATATGAGTGAAAAACAGTCTCAAATAGGAAAAGGCTTAAACTTTTACCTGAGAACAGGCCCAAACCAATCCAGGGTGTAAATAAGAGCAGCAATAATCTTGAAGTTGCACAAAAATTCTACTGGGTTTTCCTTACAGGATTGTCAAGAAACACAGAGTCTAAGGCAATTCTGGAATATCTAGAGAGTCAGCACAGAAGTACAAAAGATATCATCTGTGAGAAAATGAAGACCAAATCAATACAAATCAGCTCTTTTAAACTCGGAGTCCCCAAGCAACAGGTTGACAATATACTGGATCCTGAGCTGTGGCCAGAAGGGATTAAAGTCAACCATTTTCGGAATCTGCAACGCCCACAATCAAAGAAATTTTCTTCTCCGGAAGGAGGCACTCGGTGAGTGGGATTAAGAGTTGGAAGTGGTCCTTGATGAGGAATCTTTTGACTGTGTTTGTTTTAATGAGCACTGGCTGAAACCCGACCAATTGTCTGTATTAACATTGCAGGCCTATAACGTTGCCTCTGGTTTCTGTAGGTCTGTTAGAATTCATGGGGGTGTTGTCATTTATTTAAAACCTGATATTGATTATCATGATCTGAATGTTTCAATATTCTCTGAGGAAATTCACTGTGAGGTTGCAGAAGTTTGTCTGGTGCAACAATACCCTCAGCTTATCACAGTTTATAGGTCTCCTGGAGGTGACTTTCATAGATTTTGGGTAGTGCTTTTGACACTTTGAATCTGCCTCTGAATGTCATTGTTACAGGGGATTTTAATATTCATTTCAATATTAATGATCCTAGAGCAGCTAACCTAGGTAATCTGCTGCAATCTTACGGACTAGACATGACTGTTAATTTTGCTACAAGAAATGATGCTTGCCTTGAAAATATTTTCACAAATAGTGTTACTTCAACATACTGTTGTGGGTCTTTTGATCGTCACCATATTTGCTATGTCAGAATTAATTATAGACCTATAACTTCCGAGGGATTCCTTCATCTCTATAATGTGGTTGAAGGAGTGAACTGGCAGTTTGTAAATGATTCTAGTATGAATATTGAGGATCGTTTTGCATTGTTTGTGAATATCATTGCAGACTCGGTTGAGCATTGTTTCCCAAGTAGTGGACAACAATCTGTTATTGGTTTAATGATAGGCTGAGAGAGCAAAGAGAGATGCTTCGCACTTTAATTGATTTGAATAAGAAATATCCCACATTAATTCCTAAAAGTCTATTACAGCATAAAAATAATTATAAACATGAAATATCCAAAGCAAAAAAAAACAGGCCTATGATACCTACATAAACAATTCAAATGGGCCACAGGTGACTATGTGGAATATTATTAAGTCAAAGTCATCTCAATCCAATACTCCAACTAGCAATATTCTTAATGCACAAACATTTAATAACATAATAACATGTAAAGGATTTGCCAGTGACCACCAGTGGTTAATGTGCCTGAATTAACCAGTTTCAATTTTCAACTCATAACTTTCAATTAGGTTAGAGATAGAATATCTATGCTAAAAATACCAATAGCCGAGACTGCTTTGAAATATCCACAAGAATTGCCAAGACCCTCAAACATATTCTAGTTTTCCCACTAACCAAACTCATAAATCATTGCATTTTGGTTGGGGTTTTCCCCTCTACTTTAAAAGATGCTAAGGTTGTACCTATGTTCAAAAGCGAGGGTTCGTCTAATGATGTTACCAACTATCGACCCATTTCTCTTTTGCCGATTTTCTCCAAGATATTTGAGTTAATTTTAATATATCAAATAAACCTTTACTTTGAACAGAATAGTTTGTTTCATGCCGGCCAGTATGAAAGAAGAAGAAGTCCACAACACTAGTTATTAATAACTTATTAGATCATGTTGTTGAAGGGTTGGAGGAGGGCTCGGACACATATGCCTCTTTCTACGATCTTACAAAAGCTTTTGACTGTGTCTCTCATTTCATATTAATTAAAAAACTAAAATCCTATAACTTTAGCACAACAAGTATAAATTTAATAAATTCCTATCTTTCAGATCGTACTCAAATTGTCTTTCAACAATAATAAATCGCAGAAAGAAATGATCAAACATGGAGTGCCACAAGGCTCAGTGTTGGGACCTCTCTTGTTTTTGATTTATATTAATGACCTATCAAACTTTGGGAATAATTCTTGACGATACAACCAACATTATAAAGTATCACCCTACAGATCCACAGGTTCGGTATACTCTGGATGTGACTCAGCAGGATCTGCTTGATTGGTTTGTATCAAATCAACTTAGCCTGAACAGGTCTAAAACGCAAAATCTAAACTTCACCTTTTGTCGAAGCAATCCGAATCTTCCCTCCGATGACTTTGTTAAGTTTCTTGGTGTTACCCTTTATCCATCTTTAACTTGGGAGCAACATTTTCTGCAACTGAGTAACAAGCTTTCCAGAGTCATCTTTCTGATTAGGGCAATGTCAGGCCATGTAAATCTTCCCACTCTTTTGACAGCCTATCATGGTTACTTTTCTTCACAGATGTCCTATGGAATATTAAATTGGGGACATAGTTTTCATGCAAAGAGGATTTTTGGTTTGCAGAGACGGTGTGTGATAGTCCTGGCTGGATTGGACTATCGTGTTGTCAGCCATACTTTGTAATGTTAAACTTTTCCATCTCTATATATTTATACATGTCTAGTCTATGTCATGGAAAACATCTCACAGTTTTCATTACACAGTAATTTACATTTGTATAAAATTTTTTAATGCCCTGCCAGTTAGTGTGAGGGTATTGGAACCTAGACAATTTGGTCGGAAGGTTAAAGCTTACTTAATTTCAAGGGCTTTTTATTCCATTGAGGACTACCTTCAAAACGACTTCTCAGACTTGATGTGATATTGTCTGTGTTAATGTCTTAGTGTTTTTATATATATTATATTTAACTGTACCTACCTAAGTTTTGAAAAATTGTACATGTTTTTTCTTTTTATTCTGTTTCTTGTGTATACCAATGAATTCTAACAAAGTTTATTTCAGTGTTGAAATATGTACCTAGTAAGTAACTTTGTAGTGCTAGTTTAGTGAGTGTCCTTGTGATTTCTATTTGATTTTTTTTTGACGTGTATAAACTTTTTTTTTATGTATTGATACTAATAAATATTTGAATTTAAATTTTAATTTGAATTTATTGAAAGAAATATGTTAACGTCAAACCTAACGAGCGCCCAATAAACTTAAACCGAATGTACCGTCATTTATTTGCTCTGAAATACCTGAACCAAACAAGTGTAGTTGATGGTCGTTTGATTTTGAATCACCCTTAAGGAGTCTCAAGATCGAGGATCTTCTAGTTTTGGTTTGCGGATTTATTTTGCGGGATTCAACCAGAGATGCCTGCTCTAGAAATCCGAATTTGTCGACGTATTTTTTATTGCAGTTACCTGATTTTGGATTGCCAATAAAAAAATCTCCGTTCCAAGAAACAATCTTCCCGAGGCAAGCCAATTCGTTACCTTTATCGTATTAAAAGCTAAAAAAGTAAAGGTATAGATTTTGCTATAAAACAAAGAACCTAAACATTTTAATTACGAGTACACGTATTCAGATCTGCTTAAAACATTACGTCCGGAATATCTCTCATTATTTCTGAGATAAACTGTTCCTCGACTCGCTGCCTACATCCGTACTAATCTGACTACTTTCGGTAAAAATACCTAGTCTTTGCTTGGCTACAGTTTTAATATCTGTATAATATTTCGTTAGGAAAGCTGCAAATTAAATCCGAATCTACAGAGCCAGATACAAAAGATTAAATTTAATTCTGCTGTCGCTATAACGCAAACGTCTGACGTCCCATAAAGATTATGGAATTTCCGTTACGACTTTCTGTATTTTTGGAGAAATATGGCGCAAAAGCGTCTAATGTTATTATAACTTGCTGCACTGGTTATATTTCGAAACGTTGCTACGTTAGAATAGTACATTTTAAAGCAATAACCTTTTCATCGTTCTATTTAGCTAAAATATAAACTCATAGTCACATTCATATTTCAATTATTTTTATATCGTGTGTTATTATAGCTTTGCATTCATCAACCAGCTTGGTAAGCACATGTAGAAGGACCACCATGGACATTGAATTTATATGCTGATGTCATAAGCAGTAAGTTCCGCCATTTTCAAGCCTCCATTTTAGTAACTTTTATATTTTTAAGACAAGTGCCCTTTCAGGAAATGCTGCGGCATATACGAAACTTTAATTTCGTTTGTCCTCAGGACACGACAAAAATCCATAAATTCTGATGTCAAAAGCAATGCTGGAGACTTTGACCTGTCTTGCCATTGTCATCAGCGTTCCGTTTATATAAACTTCAAGTAATAAAAATAAATGTCTCCCCATATATAGTTCACTGCTGCGCTGGAGAACGGGCTCCTTTAGGACTTTCTATTGCCTCCCTACACGAGGAGAAAATTATTGCGTCTCATTTTTCACCACATAATGAGAATAATATATACTTTGTTTCTTCTTGTGGCTTTACTTTTCTTTTATATAATCGACGAATAATCACGATATTTCCGAATGTATTATGGTCCTACTTCCAGAATGGGTCATTAATCAAAACAAAACTTCCCTATTCTCGAAATATCGGTAGCCCAGATGGTTATTACAAATAACGAAATTACTCATCTTGACCGGGGATAAATTCAATTAAAAGGTCAAGAGATGCCTCGATGCTTAAGGACTCTCCGTAAATGTCAGTCAAGTTAGAAGTTCCGGAAGCGTTGGTTGCTTTATGTCGCGGTTATGCAATAAAGCTTGACTTTTAGAAAAAAATTTAATTTATATGCGACCGTAATTAAATTAAACTTTGATGATGATGACCAAATCGTGCCAGGAGAAGACAGTTTCAGTTTTGTTTTCCCCGAAGCATTGACAACGTAAGCTCATATATTCGACTAGATTAAAAGGTCATTTCGATAAATAAACTCAAACTCAAACTCAATATGCTTTATTGTTCTAACTACAAAGTCATTAACAAAGCACTAAAACTCTAATTCCTTGTCATAGTATTAATCTATAGTAGATAAGTATTCGTCTTAGGTTTTTTTTTTGTTCATTATGAAACACACATAGATACAATAAGTAAAAAATAACAGTCGCAATTGTCTTTTGTTACAACACGCTCACAGAGTGAATCAAATAATTACTTGCACTTCTCCAAAACACAATCCCATAGCGAAGATGTGACTCCAACAATGCATGATAGACTGTCTTCCCCATTTCCGAACCAAGTTCCTGGACACATACCCTCACTGCGAAACAGCCAGATGATATTCTAGCAGCCAGAGTAGAAATATGAGAAGAAAACCTAGGTTTATCATCAATAGTTAGACCCTCTGGTTCAGAGTGAACTGGGAGGTCCCCTTTAGATATGTTCTGAAGGTTGCCCTTAAAGGAAAGTATTTTGGTTTTTCCAGCATTCAAAGTTAAAAGGTTGGAGTCACACCAGGATTTTATGATAAGAAGATCATTCCTTATGGACTGGTGAAGCGAAACTGGGTCTTGATTGTGTCACAGAATGGTGGTATCGTCAGCAAATAAAGTAAAATCACCATTGATTTGAAGTTGTGCGATATCATTTATATATATCAGGAATAAAACAGGACCCAAGACTGAACTCTGAGGAACACCGTCGATTATGGCCATAGATGACGAGCACTCAGACTTCCAGGTGACCCATTGACTACGTTCTGTTAAAAAGGAAGTAAACCAAGATAAAGAAATCCCTCGAAAACCATAGCACCTAAGTTTTTTTTAGCAAGATATCATGACTAACGCAGTCGAATGCTTTAGAGAGATCGCAAAAGCCGACTGCCGCTGTTTCGTTTTTATTAATGTAATGGTACAAGTCCTTCATGAGATGATAAATAGCATCAGTCGTATCTAGTCCTTCCTGAAAACCAAACTGACTTAAGCTTAGCATCTGGTTTCTCTGTAAAAAGGATAGCATTCTCAACTTTACCAGTTTTTCTATCAACTTTGATAGAGTGGACAGCAGAGATATCGGTCGAAAGTTTGATGGATCCCTTCGAGAATCCTGCTTATGAATAGGAATAACCTTTGCTTTTTTGAAACAGAGTGAGAAGGACCCAGTCTGCCAAGAGTACCAAGGTTAACAGTGCAACTTCTGGCAGATTCAAAAATATCGCGGCAGAAAGACCATCCCCACCACAACTATTTATATTTTTAATAGAGAGTATGGCCTTCTTATGTTCCCTAAGGTCAGTTGGATGAAAGAAAAACGACTTTGGGACCGCTACCTCAGACAAGTACCCAAGAGGATCATTTAATGGATGCAAATTATTTTGGAGGTTTGATGCAATACCACAATAGTAATCGTTAAGGTTATCCAGATACATTACAGGAGATCGAAATGGTCTAAAACTACTTCGATGACGGATGTCATTTACTATTTTCCAAGTTTCTCTATTTCTATTCCCAGAGTTATATAATCTGTTTGAACAGTAGGAATTTTTAGCCGCTTTAATTAACCAAAGAGAGCGGTATTTATTAAAATAGTTATGATACCATTGACAATCAGTGAACTTACGAATACTATATAAGGAACGCAAGTTTCTAGAAGATATTTTCAAACCTTTGGTGAACCAGGATTTATTGGATTGCTTTTTCGGTTTTATTTTTTTAATTGGAAAAGCTTGGTTGAGCAGATTTACAATTTCAGAATGGAAGGCACCTACTGAGTCCGATTGAGTAAGGACAGTTTCCCAGTTAACAGAGGAGCATAGCGAGTAGAAGTTCTGATAATTCTGGCGTCCAAAAATTCTACCATACCGTGGTGCCCCGCTAGCATTGTCCAATATGTTACCACTTATATTACAGAGAACAGCCTCATGATCTAACAAAGCAGCACTGACGACCTCGGGGCTAAAAGTAGAGCAGATATAATCAATAGTTGAAGATGATTGGTGACTTTACATGCATTTTCAAATTAAAATACTCCAACAGATGACACAATTGCGTTACAGAAGGGGAACTCTCTTCGTCAAGATTATAGATGCAGAATTGGAAATTTCAAACAAGATTGATTCTAAACCAGCAAAAAATATTTCACAATTGGAAGATGGAGAACGGTATATGCATGTTATATATAAATTTTGACTCGTTGAGAAAATTATAACAAGCTCAAAGGACATTTCTGATAAAGATGTAGTAAAACCATACAGCCGCCATGAATCGATTCTTTTCTACAATACTTAGATGAGACAACATACTCTGCCACACTTAAAAGCTCTTCCTGCTTTAACCAGTGCTCAGATAGTAGCACAATATTTGGTGAGTTGTGATCATTTAGAATGATGGAGAGTTCATTGGTTTTGTTCCTTAAAGACTGAACATTCAGCAGGAATATGGTAAGATCTTTGTTGCTTGCTATGAGGCTATTGCTTTTTGCGTTAAGTGGCTTAAAAAAGATTGACTGAGTTCTGTACTTAGATCTGTATCATTCATGGTAATTTATATTGCGGATAGATTATGGATGCACTGAACATGGCGCATCACTCTCCATGAAACTGATGGATGAGGAACAGGTAGAGTCTATAGAAAATATGAAACAGTCCACTAGGTATTCTGCAATATGGTATTTTTCTACTGGCATTAGAGAGCCTATGTAAGCACCTACCCAAAAGTAGATTTTGGGCAGCAATCCTTTTATTTAAACCTGGTTGATTAAAGCCTCTTGCTGAACTGACGATAATCAAGTTTGTGTGTGTGTCAACTTTCCCAGTCTCTCGGAAATAGATTCTAAGCAAGGCAGCTTTTCTCTGTAAATATCCTGGTCATCAGAAAACAGTATCACAAAATCATCCTTGGTAAAGCGATTGGTGCCATAGCTCAGACTCAGGTCAAGTATCCCTATTATGCCCAGTTTTCTTGTCATCTGTCAGTTAATATCGAACTTGCCTTCTGTGAATCTTTTAAACAAAGAGAGGTACCCCTGAGTCTGAAAACCAGCGATAAACAAACGGTTTCTCGGCGCGCTTGTATGACTGGTGATTCTATGGGAGTTGCCTACTTGTGCAGAATTTTCCAATATAGCTAATTGTTGTTTTAAGACTTTTAGTTCCTTCATATAGCCACCATTCTCTCCATTCCAGAACATCAATGCTGACAATCATGTTTTTGTTCAGATCGCTTAACTCCTTGATCTGGGTATTTAAGCGTTCTTCTAGCTGGGTACTGGTTATGATGTGCTCCTTCAGCTTCGCTTCTTCCTCTTGAAGATTCAGTAGGGAGGTACGTAGTGTTTTCATTTCATTTTGTTGTTGTTCTATTTGAGACATTAGCTTCTTCTCTGCTTCGTAGACCATGTCATCAAAGGCTACACTATTTCCCTGGAGCCGTTTAATATGCTTATCTCTCGCTTTCAGATCATCTTTTCAATTCAATTCGTTCAACATTTGGTCATTGCCCTGTCGCTGTTCTTGACATTTTGTTGAGCAAATGATCTTATACCCTCCTATCTTGATTACGTCATTACATCGTTCCAAACAGCTAGTATGAAACATGCCCAAGCATACAGTGCAACAGAAGTTTGCATAATTCTTATTTTTACAACAAGTGAAAGTTTTTTGCATGCTACAACTAAATCACGAGTTAGCACTCCTGCCATGTAAAAAGCGTTTCTAACTTGCAGAGTAGAACGCAATGTAAACCATATTATTGGATAAATAGTTGACATTTTTCCAAAATGTACTGCTAGATAGGCAGTTAGATGAATATTAATGTAGGCAAAGAGTTGCTAGATATTTCATTTCAAAAATAATTAAGAGTTATTACGAATGTAATCTCTAAAGCTTAAGCGAACCTGAATACGTATACTCGCAATTAAAAATCGCAAATATAAATGGAAATGCCGGATTTCGTTTCATAACTGATAAACGATGTTTGGTTCACTACTGGGATTTAAATAAAAATTTTTGAAACATGTATTTTTGTCGTTTTTAGCTTCGAATGGAAGCAACGCATGAAAACATTATGTTCAGAAATGTCGTTAGGAAAGTAGCAGCTCGTTAAATAAAAGCAAAGTGCCTTTTTGCACTCTCGCGCAACCGTATAAATTGGGCATTGAGCTGAATTTATGAAGTTCTAAAACTCCCAGCCTTCATCGCCTTCGTTACAGTGGCTTCAAAAATATACTTTGGAAAAAAGAAATTTACCGTAACAAGACATTGTTCTAGAGTTGAATCGGAAGAACCCTGTTCAACCACGATCGAGGATTTTATTAATCAGTATCAAAATAATCGCAATCTGAACTTTATATAGATTATTTAACATATCATGTAACAAAAGCTATTGCAAAAATTATTGTATGCTATTCAACGCTTATTATACGATATTTTAAAGCTCTCAACCTTTGATATTAATAATTTTAATTAGAAAATTTTAGGCTGGTCCAAGATTTTGGTAATCAAAATAAAAGTAGTTACAACTTTGAACTTTACTTAAAATATTAATCTTTCCATTTAACAAAGGCTATTGTACAAAATGATCGGGATGCAATTCAATGCTCATTACACGATATTTTAAAACCCCCTACCTCTGACACCTTGAATTTAATTATATTAAACAAATTAACCATTAAAAAATTAACTTTAAATTTGAAGTTGTTCGAAGATTTTTTCAATCAAAATGGAAATAGTCACAACTTTGAACTTTATTTGAAGTGTTTACCTTTTAATGATTGTACGCAATTCAGTGCTCATTATATGAATTTTAAAAATTTCCATCCTTCATCGCCTTGAATTTAATTATGTTTAGTAAATTAACGATTAAAAAAAATAAGTTAGGGTTAGTTTTCGTTAGCCAAAGCTGTAGGTAATAAATTATCGACTTTAATTCAATGCTCATTATACGATATTTTAAAACTCCAACCTCCATCACTGTGAATTTAATTATATTAAATAAATTATCCATTAGAAAATTAAATTTAAGTTTGAAGTTGTTCGAATATTTTATTAGTCATATTGGAAATAGTCACAACTTTGAACTTTGAACTTATAATGTAATTAACGTTTCATATAACAAAAGCTCTGTAAAAACGATTCAATCAAATTTGAATTTGAAGTTGTTAGAAGATTTTATTAATTAAAATAAAGACAACTTTGATTTTTTTTTAATCATTTCACTTTTCATTTAATTGAAGCTATTGTAACAAACCATCGTATGCAATTCAATGGTCATTATATGAAATTTTAAAGCTCCCATGTATTTTTGTCGTTTTTACCTTCGAATGGAAGCAACGCATGAAAACATTATGTTCAGAAATGTCGTTAGGAAAGTAGCAGCTCGTTAAATAAAAGCAAAGTGCCTTTTTGCACTCTCGCGCAACCGTATAAATTGGGCATTGAGCTGAATTTATGAAGTTCTAAAACTCCCAGCCTTAATTTAAAATAAGTTAACAATTAAAATATGAAATTTAGTTTGAGATTTTTATTCATCAAAATGGAAATAGTCACAATATTAAACTATATTTAAGGTATTTAACTTTTCATTAACAAAAGCTATTGTAAAAAATGATCGCATGCAACTCAGTGGTCATTATACGATATTTTAAAACCCTGATATTTTAGAACCCTGTTCAACCACGTTCGAGGGTTTTATTAATAAGTATCAAAATAATCGCAATCAGAACTTTATATAGATTATTTAATATATCATGTAACAAAAGCTATTGCAAAAATTATTGTATACTATTCAAGCTTATTATACGATATTTTAAAGCTCCTAACCTTCATTGCTTTGAAATTAATAATTTTAATTAGAAAATTTAAGGCTGCTCCAAGATTTTGGTAATCAAAATAAAAGTAGTTACAACTTTGAACTTTACTTAAAATATTTACCTTTCCATTTAACAAAGGCTAATTTACAAAATGATCGGGATGCAATTCAATGCTCATTACACGATATTTTAAAACCCCCTACCTCTGACACCGTTAATTTAATTATATTAAATAAATTAACCATTAAAAAATTAACTTTAAATTTGAAGTTGTTCGAAGAATTTTTCAATCAAAATGGAAATAGTCACAACATTGAACTTTATTTAAAATGTTTACCTTTTAATGATTGTATCTTTGGTATTATCTCCATAAATTTATCTTCATAAATTTAAATATATTAAATAAAGTAACTACTAACAAATGAAATTGTAGTTTGAAGTTGTTCGAAGATGTTATTAATCAAAATGGAAATATTCTTAACTTTGAACTTTATCATCATTTACTAAAAGCTATTGCAAAAAATGATCGGATGCAATAATAAGGATATTCGATATCTTAACACTCCTTAAATTTAATTATATTAAATAATTTAACGATTAAAAAATGAAATTTAAGTTTGAAGTTGTTCGAAGAATTTTTCAATCAAAATGGAAATAGTCTCAACTTTGCACTTTATTTAAAGTGTTTACCTTTTAATGATTATTCGCAATTCAATGCTCATTATACGAATTTAAAAAATTTTCATCCTTCATCGCCTTGAATTTAGTTATATTTAGTAAATTAACGTTTAAAAAAAATAAGTTAGGGTTAGTTTTCGTTAGCCAAAGCTATAGGTAATAAAATATCGTATTTAATTCAATGCTCATTATACGATATTTTAAAACTCCAACCTCCATCACTGTGAATTTAATTATATTAAATAAATTATCCATTAGAAAATTAAATTTAAGTTTGAAGTTGTTCGAATATTTTATTAGTCATATTGGAAATAGTCACAACTTTGAACTTTGAACTTATAATGTAATTAACGTTTCATATAACAAAAGCTATTGTAAAAACGATTCAATCAAATTTGAATTTGAAGTTGTTAGAAGATTTTATTAATTAAAACGAAGACAACTTTGATTTTTATTTGAATTATTTCACTTTTCATTTAACTGAAGCTATTGTAACAAACGATCGTATGCAATTCAATGGTCATTATATGAAATTTTAAAGCTCCCAACCCTCATCGCCTTGAATTTAAAATAAGTTAACAATTAAAATATGAAATTTAGTTTGAGATTTTTATTCATCAAAATAGAAATAGTCACAATTTTGAACTATATTTAAAGTATTTAACTTTTCATTAACAAAAGCTATTGTAAAAAATGATCGCATGCAACTCAGTGGTCATTATCCGATATTTTAAAACTTCCAAACTTTATCTTCATAAATTTAAATATATTAAATAGAGTAACTACTAACAATTGAAATTTTAGTTTGAAGTTGTTCGAAGATGTTATTAATCAAAATGGAAATATTCTTAACTTTGAACTTTATCATCATTTACTAAAAGCTGTTGCAAAAAATGATCGGATGCAATAATAAGGATATTCGATATCTTAACACTCCTTAATATTAATCATATTAAATAATTTAACGATTAAAAAATGAAATTTAAGTTTGAAGTTGTTCGAAGATTTTTTTAATGAAATGGAAATAGTCACAACTTTTAACTTTACTAAGAGTATTTAATTTTTTCCTTTAATAGAAGCTATTGTAAAAACATTATTGCATGCAATTCAATGCTCATTAAACTATATTTTAAAACACCTTGAATGTATTTGTATTAAATAAATTAACCATTAAAAAATTAAATTTAAATATGCAGATGTTCCAAGACTTTATTAATCAAAATGAAAATAATTTCAACTTTGAGCTTTATTTAAAGTATTTAACTTCATTTAACAAAAGCCATTGTAAAGATGACCGTATGCAATTCAATGCGCATTAAACGATATTTTAAAACTCCCGAGCTTTATCGCATTGAATTTAATTATATTCGTATAAAGGTTAAATATTAAATTTAATATTGATGCACTATATTTTTGTTAAAGTCATTTAGATTTCTACTTACATGATACATGTAAATTGAAGCATTGGTTACTGAACTTATAAAAGTAAAGAAGCATCATCCAGTTTGATTTAATTGGTCAGCACTCAGGAAGTATTAAATCATTGTTAACGGATATAAATGACTAATATGCACAATATCTTGCGTAAAGTTTGCTATCAAATAAAATCATATTTGGAACTGAATTAGGGTCTTTCATCATTACATTATTCATGCTTACTTGTTTCACAACTATATGTTTAATAGTTAGAGTGGCTTTACAAGTGAGGCATTGTGGTAGGGGTTCATCCTTTAAAAAAAAGGTGGTTTGATTTCCAATAATTTGTTTGTACCATTCATAAACCAGTCAACCTGTAGTATAGAATCTAAGAAGCTTTCGATGTACTTGTTTGATTCCTTAGGGAGATAATTTCAATTTTCTATGGCTATGTTAACATGTGAATAGGCTTGGTATGCCGACATGGTTGGGTATCCATAGTATTGCAATTGTAAACTTACGTTGCTGGCATATGTATAACAAGTCTAATATTTGCTTGGAACTAGGGTGAGCAGGTGCAAGAGTCTGAGGGAAGAGTAATGCCCTCACTATTTCTGACATAATAGTAATTTTTTGGTGCCAAAAGTCAAAGTAAAATCGATTAGGTTGGGTTAAAAGATGTATTAATTCTTCTTTAATTTAAAGTAAGATAACATCATTTTTTTGGAGGGCAAAAAGTTTGGTTTCTAAATTATTGTCAAAGAAGCCAAGAAAATTATCTGCAGACGAATGCTCTATAATCAAATTAGGGTTTTCCCCCAAATTCATCCCTTAATTGTTTTGCAAAAAGTTGGAAGTAATTTAAGATGAATTACTCAACTCTCCAGTTTACTTTCATTTGCAGGCAATAGGAAAACAGAATTAATTTTTAATTTTAATACGTCGATGGTGTTGCACTTACGTAAGTAGTAATACTATACTCGATGGTCTGAACATATCGTCATTTCTTCAGCAGTGGCCTTGGAAGACATGTCTCTAGTAAATCCGAAGAAGTAGATGACCTCATCCTCATTTCGAGAAAGTGATATCATCCACTTGTCCAACCTCGCCTAAGAGGATGACTTCACTTCTTCTTGGAAGGCCTTTGCAAAAAAAATCGAAGGCGGATGACATCATCATCATCATCATTATTTTGAAGAAGTGAGATCATACTTTTATGATATCACTTCTTCGGCGAAAATAGTTCAATTTGAATATCGGGCGTGGCTAACCCCCAAAATTTTGCACCTTAATTTAGTTTAGCAGTAACTCCTTCGGAATTATTATGATGATGATGTCATCCACTTCTTTGGATTTGTCCGAAGGCCTTTGAAGGACAAGTGACGTCATACTCTTAGACGAGATTGGACGCGACGGTAATAGGAACGCCTTAGTAGTACTACTTACGAATTTGCATTCTTCGCAATATTAACAATTCCAAATAAATATTTTATTTTATTTTCAAAGCAACATCTTTTGCCGCTAATTTAGTTTTTCAAAACAGTACAGTTTGCTTGAATTGCTTGAATATCAAATGTTGAGTGTAACTAGTGATTCCCGCAAAAATACAACAAAGCCCTGTATTTATAGCTATGCCAGGCAAAATAAGCTTACGATTCTTCGCCATAAAACTAATAAAAGCATTTCTATTTAATCAAACAGATATTCTCCTGATAAATCAATAAATATTGTGGTGTATTGTTCCGTAGGCGTTTTATGTCAACCCTATAATTCTAGGAATTATTAGAAAAAATAATTCTTATAATCTGATTAGTATGTATATTTCCATGTTTCATATTATATTTTAAACACGTTTTGAATATGGCAGAAATTCTATTACGTTTTTGCACCAGGTATATTGCAGGATTCAGTTTGAGAAACAAAATATAATTATCTGGCAGACGATGAGATATATCATTTAAGATTAGTTGAAACCCTTGAGTCTTTACGCTATGTAGGTTAGTGTGAACTGGCCTTGATCCATAAATAAAAAGTATCATGATAATACAAGTATGCTTACATGTACATGTACATTAACAGTTTTATTAGTATGTCATCATTTCAGTTATTTTAATATAGCATTATTAATTCAAGATTATGATTTCTTAAAATCGACATCAGTTCTCTTTGTTACTTATGTTACACTTTGTTGATAATTTGCTTACTTTTATATTTTTTAGCATGTTTTAGATTTGATTGTTTGATACCTTTTCGAACTCATGTTATTTGCAAAACAGAGGTTTCGAATATTCAGTATTTCTTTTATATTTATTTATTAAATTTACTTTTTCAACAATTATGAACATGTATAAATACCGATAGTTTCAATGGACTACGAAAAATACACACAGCCAAAGGGGGTTTGTTTTGGATTTGAATGTGGAAAAAATAATACAAAATCATTCTGAAAATCATTGCTCTTCTTCGAACTCATGGAATTTACAAAAAAAAATGTTTCAACACAGCCAGAGGGGTTTGGATTTGATTTTGAAAAATAATTCAAAATAATTCTGAAATATCATTGCTCTTCTTCGGACTCGTGGTATTTACAAAAAAATATGTTTCAATTACTCAATATTTCTCTATATATTTATTTATTGAATTGGCTTTTTGAACAATAATGAAAATGTATAAGCACCAACAGCTTCAATGGAATACAAATTACAATTTGAGCATATGGCTTTTAGTACATTTTCGAAGGTAATTCTCTTAAAACCTTTTAATACCAGATCATGAATATTATTTCACACCTTTTAAAGTATACACAGTCAGAGGGGCTTTTCCTAATATTTGATTAAGTTAATATACAGTTTTTCGATTCTTTTCCGCAGTATTTGATGTATCCACATTTACATAACGAAGAGTGACTTCCCATTTTCAAACTGTTATAAGTAGAAATTGAACTGATTCCTTGAAGAGGATTCCAAAATAAATGGTAATCGAGTGGTTATAAATAAATATTTGGAATAGCTTTCTGATTTGCATCAGCAAAAGTTTCATTTAGAGACTAAGTTAGTAGAAACTTTTCATTTCCTTAAATCCTAAATCTATCTAATATAAGAGGTAATATTTGTAAATGTAGACTCCAAATTTTTGCGAACTCTACAACCTCGACATCCCCTGGCTCCGTCTCGCAGAACTTTCGAATTTAAACATAATTACGTAATAAATCGAAACAGCCTTACCAAACCCTACGAGACTTGCCGCTTTGTTAGCTTTTATTAAAAGCGAGCTAAGGTGGTCTTTATATCCCTATTATTGAGTCTTCGAGTGGGATTCCTATTCCTATTGGTTCGATATCTGGGAGCACGGTTTGCCAGAGGCAATTGTCCTTTAAATGAAATAAGTAAATATGTTCACATAAATATATGGTGTTTGAGAAAGAAACGTATTGTAGAATGTAAACAAGATGATGACCAACAACTCATATTCATAATTTTTGTTGAAAACACGAATCATACTTCATGATTAAGAGGATATTAAAAAAGTGTGTATCGTCAGTAGATGGGCAAGAGGGCTATTGCAGCAATTTCAGTAAGCCAGGGTTCCATGATCTGTGTCAGCCAGTTCGGTTAGTAGGCTAAAATAGGGTTCTGAGCCCTTTTTTGAGAGGATGACCACGTCCTTTAATATTAAAAATCCACATATGAAACTTGCATGTGGAATAACCGATATCGCTACAGAAGTTTCCTTGCATATCTACTATTTGCGATTTTTCGCTTCTATTTGTAAAATAAAATTCTGAACCACTGCAAAAAACAATATTAACATTTAACAGATGTCAATATCACAATTTATTCCCTTTCATTGAAATAGGCAATTTCAGCTAATTTAATTTAATACTTGTGCGTATAACCACACTCATTTTTCTCTTACCTGTATTGAGTTACTGGTGCCACAGGCCACGACCTTCTGGACCTCAGGATCAGAGCAGTTCTCATTCCCCCCGCATTACTGCTGCCCATTTGGGGGGCTGAAGTCCGTTTTTTCGTCTTTTTTGCGCCGCCCCATAAGTGCTGAGTAACCGCTATAGGGTGAGGACCTAAATATTCAATCATATCAGCATATGTGGCTCTATAAAATTGAACTATTGCTATAAGTGTATGGTGTATGTGGACGATATAGCAAACATTTTAATGATCTGGGACAATGATTAGTATATAAAGAACGAAACTGATGAAGTGGAACTTTAAGATTTTAACACTAAAGTATTGTGTATTGGCACAGAAGGATTTTTCTCCGGTAACACATACCTTGCTCTGATCTTGACCGGTTCCCTCGCACGCTTAACATGTAGCTTTTTCTGGTCGGCGAACACGTCGTGGATGCCGTCATGTTCGAAACTCTGTCATCTTGCTCGAGTCTTGCAGCGAGTTCTCTGTGAACTGCCAAGGTGGTAGGCGACGTCATCTCGGCATACAACTGAAATGAACGAGAACATATTGAGTAATTTACTTTTCTCGGTAACCATTCAGAAAGTTTGAGAAAGATCAAAGTTTACAGCCTAAGCTGGAAAATAACTACTTTCTGACCTAGTCCGGGGTGATATGTCACATATTTTGTTCATTCGACCAAAAAAGTCCCAATATTTTCACTGGTCTTTGGATGAAGATATTTGGGCAAATCTTACCTAATAATATCAACAATACCTCTTTTACTTCAATACTTTAAAACGCGACTAATAATTAAAAAATGGGTCTCCCCATTTATTTTCAGACTAAATTTGAATGTATATTTCCTTCTTTTAATTTCTTTCTTTAATTTATTAATTTATTTATTCTTCTTCCCTATTAATTGTTTTTTCTGAAATATTTTTGTTTTGTATGTTCTATCATTTGTTTTAGTTTTATTCCCATTTCCTTTTTCATTTTCCAATTATTGTTTTTACTTTTATGTTGAACTTTGATCTGTTCGTGTCGAAATTCGGTTACTAAGACTGGTAAAAACAATAACAATTATATTGACAAAAACTTAATGAATTCACACTCTACTTCATGATTATAATGCGCTTGTCTTAACAAAAACCCAAACAAATAGGTAGAAATGGCCTTATTTGCAACTCTTAAGTCACTGAAATCGGTTGGCGGTAAGGAATAAATTCCAAGAATACTTCCTATACCGAATTCGAGTGAGTTAAGCTCCGATTTTTATCCGCTAATATTTTTAAACAAATTATATAAATGTGGTTAGCTTCTAGGATTCTACATATACAATTCCATTTTTAAATTTGGCGAAACGAATAACCAGCTAGGCTATACAAAATCTTAAAAAAGCCCATAGGATAGAAAAATTCCACCGAGAGAATGCGAAATATCCGATATTAATAATGTTTGATATCTTGAAAACGCTATCAAATGACAAAAGTGAGAATATATTTTCATTGCAGGCCAATTAGGATCCAAGTATTGTTTCGAATTGAATTATGAAAATTTTATAGCATCATTAATTGGATTATGGTTTTTAAGAATTGTGTGGTATCTTATTATTCTTATTTAGAATTAGTATTGCCTATATTTATTGAATTAAATAAAAATATTTAAATAAAATATACAAATATGCAAATTAGTAATCACTTGAATTCAATAATTATTTTGGTTCATTTTAGTGACTAAAATTATACTATTTTCAATACAGCCAAACGACAATACATTAAACTATGAATTAGAGTCCAACTTCTGAATCGACTTGAATTATGATAATTCTATAGCACTATTAATTGGTTTTTAAGATTTGTGTTGTATCTTATTTAGATTTAGTATTGCCTATATCTATTAAATTAAATAAAAATATTTAAATAAAATATAGAAATATGCAAATTAGTTATCACTTTAATTTAATGATTATTTTTATTCAATTTAGTGACTGAACTTATACTATTTTCATTGCAGGCACACGGCAATACATTAAACTGTGAATCTGAATCCAAGTATTGAATCGACTTGAATCATGAAAATTCTATATCATCATTAATTGGTTTACGGTTTTTAAGATTATTGTTGTATGTTATTTAGAGTTAGTGTTGCCTATATGTATTAAATTAAATAATAATATTTAAATAAAATATACAATTATGTGAATTAATAATCACTTATATTCAATAATTATTTTTATTCATTTTAGTGACTAAAATTATACTATTTTTATTGCAGGCCAACGACCATACATTAAAATATGAATTAGAGACCATGCATTGGATCGACTTGAATTATGAAATTTTATAGCATCAATAATTGGATTGTGGTTTTTAAGAGATGTGTTGTATCTTATTTATATTTAGTATTGCTATTTACCAAGTATTGAATCGACTTGAATCTTGAAAATTATATATCATTAATTGGTTTATGTTTTTAGATTTGTGTTGTATCTTATTTAGATTTAGTGTTGCCTATATGTATTAAATTAAATAAAAATATTTAAATAAAATATACAAATACGCAAATTAATAATCACTTTAATTCACTTGTGTGGTACTGATTTTAGTGACTAAAATTATACTACTTTCATTGCAGGCCGACGACAATACATTAAACTGTAAATTAGAGCCCAAGTATTGAATCGACTTGAATCATGAAAATTCAATATCATTAATTAGTTTATGGTTTTTATGATTTGTGTTGTATTTTATTTAGATTTAGTGTTGCCTATATGTATTAAATTAAATAAAAATATTTAAATAAAATATACAAATATGCAAATTAATAATCACTTAAATTCAATAAATGTTTTTATTCATTCTATTTATATTTCAGGCTAACGACAATACATTAAACTGTGAATTAGAGTCCAGGTATTGTATCGACTTGAATTGTGTAAATTCTATAACATTTTTAATTGGATTGTGGTTTTTAAGATTTGTGTTGTATTTTATTTAGATTTAATATTGCTTATATTTATTAAATTAAATAAACATATTGAAATAAAATATCCAAATATGCAAATTAATAATCACTTAAATTCAATAATTATTTTGGTTCATATTAGTGACTAAAATTATACTATTTTTATTGCAGGCCAACGACAACACATTAAACTGTGAATTAGAATCCAAGTATTGGATCGACTTGAATAATGATGTTCCTATATCATCATTAATTGGATTATGGTTTTTAAGATTTGTGTTGCTTCTTATTTAGATTTAGTATTGCCTATATATACTAAATTAAATAAAAATATTTAAATAAAATATACAAATATACAAATTAATAATCACTTAAATTCAATAATTATTTTTATTAATTTTAGTGACTAAAATTATACTGTTTTTATTGCAGGCTAGCTACAGTACAATAAACTGTGATTTAAAGTCCAAGTATTGGATCGACCTGAATTATAAAAATTTTATAGCATGGATTATGGTTTTTAAGAATTGTGTGGTATCTTATTTAGATTTAGTATTGCCTATATTTATTAAATTAAATAAAAATATTTAAATAAAACATACAAATATGCAAATTAGTAATCACTTGAATTCATTAATTATTATGGTTCATTTTAGTGACTAAAATTATACTATTTTCAATACAGCCAAACGACAATACATTAAACTGTGAATTAGCGTTCAAGTTTTGAATCGACTTGAATTAAGAAAATTCTATAGCATTATTAATTGGAACATGGTTTTTAAGATTTGTGTTGTATCTTATTTAGATTTAGTATTGCCTATATTTAATAAATTAAATAAAAATATTTAAATAAAATATACAAGTATGCAAATTAGTTATCACTTTAATTTAATAATTATTTTTATTCATTTTAGTGAATAAACTTACGCTATTTTCATTGAAGGCCAACGACAATACATTAAAATGTGAATCTGAGTCTAAGTATCGGATCGACTTGAATTATGAAAATTGTATAGCATTATTAATTGGATCATGGTTTTTAAAATTAGTGTGTTGTATCTTATATAGATTTTTTTACCTATATTTTCTACATTTTATTTTATTTTTTATTTATTTATTTACTGGATGTCCCCATTAACAAAATTACAACAAAATGAATACCAAATCAATAACCTAACCATAACCATCAGAAAATCATATACTTTTGGTAATTAAGTAAACTAAACTTGCCCAATCATAAACAATATATTTATAAATAAAATAACAAATTAAATAAGTCCCATGGTTCTACATCTACAATAAATTAAGAACTTACATAGAAGTAACTACCATACAAGATGACAATATATATATTAAGAAAATTTTGAAATATTAGAGAAACATTTAAGATATGCAGATTTATCGATTTTCAATAAACTCAGTCAGTCACCACTTAAACCCTGAAGAACTTATATCTATTATACCATAATGACAATTATACTCATTTCCCAGCAGGTGAAACCTATTTATAGGTGAATATTTACCATAGTTTGTGTGGTGTTGCTTTATTAGAAATAGTGGCATCTCACTTAGAAATCTGGTATTGCATCTAAAATTTACAAGACTTAATAATTCAATATTTCCATTTAAAAGTTTATAAAGAAAAAGTAAATCACACCTAGTTCTATAATCCACAAGAGAAATCATATCCAGCTCTGACCGAAGTTCTGCTATGGACAAGTTTTCCAAATTCTGTCTCCAAGCACAGGTTCTGAGAAACCTATCTTGAACTCTTTCAAGACTGTAAATGTGGTTCAAATAATAAGGGTACTATACTATGGAAAAATAAGACAAGATACTACGAACAAGAGTCAGGTACAGAACTCTAAATGCAGATACAGAAAGTTCTCGCGAGAGTTCCTGGAAATTTAACCAAGAACACGATAGACCGAACAATGTAGTTATGATATAATGTTAGATTTGTAGAAGTAGATTTACCCTGTCTAAACCCATGTTGCTCATTGATTAGGAGATTTCTACAATGCCAAGTAAGATGTTTATTAAGTTTAGGAATGGCAGACAGCATAACAAAAGGTCTATAATTTTTTATATTATCTCTGTCACCATTCTTGTATACGGGGGTTATAAAGCTATCACGCCACTTATCGGGAAAAGTTTGCAATTAAGGTTTTGTTAAACAGAAAACATATGTACAAAAATGTGTTCAACATGCAGTACTTCAGATTTGATCTGCTTAGCTTTAAAATGCTTACGTACTAGTGTTAGTACTCTACCCCCACGTTGCTTAATACTAGTTTTTAAATTGCTGTCGAGCTTGAAAATGTGGTAACAAGAGTTTGCCAACACATTGTCCGAGTAGTCCTGATTTAGCCAACTCTCATCTCATAATCACACTGTAATATTGCACTACGTAGTTTGTCCAGCCTAGTACGTATTCCGCCCACTGCCCAGGTTCTGGTAATAGTTTCAAGTGTTTAGTTTTTTGGCAAAGACTTCTTAGTAATAGATGGAAGCCCATTAATAAATTTGATAATTAGGTCAGTCTCACCTCTTTGCTCTCGAGAGCGAGGTTCAACCAGAGCAGTTTTAAATTGCTCCTGTTGAAGTCTGGTTTTATCATAGCCTATTTTCATGCCATTTCAACTCTATTTCTCTGCTTTACTGCATTTTTGACCAGGCTTGAGTGCTTGGTGTTGACTTTGATTGGCCTAATCCTGCCCTCCGACACCTCCCCCACCCGTAATATACTCACAACATCCTCTTGAGCCAGATTGATGCTGTTTAAAAATGGACTCAGACTTTTATTTGTGGATTCAGGAACACCGTACATCTTTAGATTATTTGTTCTCTCAGCACGTTCCTCCACTTCATGTAAAAATGACGCCATGCTAGCGGTGTTTGAGCCTGTGTTACCACCAAACCTGCGATGTTTGTTTTCTAATAGTGTCGATATCCTCTTTCAAGGATTTAACACTTTTCATGCGGATAAAACACCACACGGCAGCTATCACATCTAGGAGACTTTTCAACCTGCTCGTCCCTAATTGGTTTTGAATATTTGTTGCAAGGTTCCATTTTCGAATAATATCCTCGAAAATGTCGGTTTCAAAAACTGAGTTAAAGCAATAGCCTTTGCCAAAATAATAGATTGGACACAATGCACAGTGCTTTTTGTTAAAAAAAATCGTATTATTTTTCCCTTCAAAACAATATTTTCCGAAAATTTACTAAGAGCAAAATGAACATATGTGAACAATTTTAGGTTAGGTTGTCAATTTATTAAATTACCTAAAAATATTTAAATAAAATAAACAAATATGCAAATTAATAAAGGGTAGAATTTTTTCAAATTTCTTAAATTCAATAATTATTTTTGTTAATTTCTGTGACTAAAATTATACTGCTTAAACAAAAATTATGCTTTCCTCTGTTTAAAAAAGGGTGAAGACTGGATTTTTATTTTACATTCATATTTTATTTTTGATTGTTTATTTGCCTTTTGGGTGTCCATTTTAAGTCCTCCAGTCTCGAAAATGTATACTGACAAGAAATCATAGCAATTTTTCAATAATTCTAGTAATTTTTTATTATATTGTTCAGAACTTTCAAAAAGTCTGGCAACGCTGTTATTTGCTGGGTATTGCGAAGGTCTTTTAATAATTTAATATTAATACAGGCTGGTTTGCCGCTATTTTTCAACTTCACCGGCAATAAAATATGCAAATCTAATTTCCGCCGCCCTGGCGAATCTACCCTTTTGTTCTATGAGTCCCTTTTCACCCGAAAAGGCCGTCAATAATAGCCGTTGTGAGGCCAAAGACCGGCAAGTGAAAATTGTTGTTTAATCGATATTTATTCCCGTTGTGGTTTTCGTTACGTCTTCAAACAGTCTCGGAAAGCGTACTGGATTTCATGCCAGATTTAAGTATGGTTAAATACTACTAACCTGATAAGCAATGGAATTCATTAAAATTTATTCCCGATAAAGGAATCAAAAGCTCGAGTTACTTCAAATACTTTTATAAAAACTTTTATCGAACAACAGCTGCTTCAAAATTCTTTAATTCAGCGAAGTTTATCGAAGTTTTAACGCCTTTAGGGAGTTTATTATTCCGATTCGCTGTTATGTTTAAAACATTATTCTAACTTTCCCTCAAGCTTTTTTTTTTCTTTGAAATCCATCATGTTTACCCATACCGTATTCATAATGAGGTTAAAAATATATTTATTCCTTCAAAAAATTTCCACATTTCTACTTGCGAATTTTTAAGCCTGCCCCTAAAAGGGAATGGTGTAATGATTGGCTACAGATCGAAATAGCACCGTGTGATATGACGTCTAAATAAATATTAGTTTCCCCATTCGGGTATTTAATTTCATGTATCAATCTTTTAATTAAATTTCAATCACCATCCTGTCCGGAATTTAGCTAAACTCATTTGCATGGAGGTTGCTTTAATTAGTAAAATTTAAAAACCACATAAGAATGATAATATCATCTATTATAATAGTACATATTATGGTAATACTTCTACCATTGATTACGGCTAAAGTGCAGCACTTTCCATTCTCTTTTTCTTGTGGTGACTCGGCCATCTGGCTTGGTCAATTTCATTTTATTGTAGTGTCCCTCGGAAAGGGAGAAGAGAGCCACACGCGTGCTTGCCGCAGCAAATCTATTCAGAGTTGCTTCTTAACGACAATGTTAACTCGTTTGAGATTTTGCTTAAATCGCGACATGTTTTTTAATTTTTTACAAATTATGTACCTTATATGAATGTAGTGGATCCTCATTCCAATGCTTATGAATCTCTTTCTTGAGGCAAGACTAGCTATTATTGACTAGATAGCCTGTTTAGTGTGTTGGGTTTTAGGAGATGTTTACTTTCATTAGTTGATGTATCTATTTGATTGACTTTATTTAAATTTCCTGA